>CAKNYM010050994.1:61659-79020 GCA_932195095.1 Andricus curvator
TAAAAATATCAATTTTCCACCAAATAGTTGCATTTTCATCCAAAAAACATAAAATTTCAACCAAAAATAGAATAGTTTAATTTTTTCGTTAAAACTCTAATTCTTAACCAAAAAAATGAATGATGAATTTTCGATTAAAATGATGAATCTTCCGACAAAAAAATTAATTTTGAACAAAAGTGTTTAGCTTTTAATCGCAAGTAGTTGAATTTTCAAGAAAAAAAGATAAATTCCCTACGAAAAATGTAAAAAAAAATTATATTATAATTCAGAAAAATATCCTCTTCGAAATAGTACTTCTACTCTAAAAAGTACTTGAAGTACGTTCTTTTTTCTTATTTTAAGGCAGGGAGTTTCGGTAAAGAAATATAATTTCACTTGGAACAGGGATTTTTTAAACTCCTTTCTTCTAAATCCCAGTTTTAATTCTTTTAAAAAATTCCCGTTCCATGTCAAAAATTCCCTGTCCCAAGTGAAATTATATTTCTTTATCGAAACTCCCTGTCCCAAAATAAAAACGATAATTATTTTCACTCAGGAGTAAATTTCCGGCTTTTTATTCAATTCCCGGTCATTTCCCGGTTTTTCCCGATCAATAAAATTCCTGGTCATTTCCCGGATTCCCGGTCAAGTCGCCTTTTCGAGGATTTTCACGATTTCCAGGAGACTAGACACCAGTTAAAATAATATTTTCCTTTGAAGGGGTTTTGAAAAGTGAAAATATATTTCAGGAAGTAGACTCTGGACCTGGAAAATAAAAGTGGAACTTTTATCTTTTTCCGTGGAAAGAGATTAAATGATAAAGTCGTCGTGACAGACGCGATTTAAATTTAAGACGGCCCTCAAACTGCCAAGTCTGCGATATAAGTATATTATTAACTTCGGAAAGCTGCGAAGAATCTGCACGACAGACCAGAGACTGAATGCAAGCGATCTGTCTGATATGAAAGATACGAAAATAGCAGAAGTCGTGGATAATCCGAGGTCGAGAAAAAAATATTGTCGCACGGCTTTCTTTGAAAATCCAAAAATGTCCGTTCGATTTTTGAAGATTTCAAAAATGAAAAAGCTTTTCAAGAATTTTAAAAGGTTTCAAGATAATAAAAAAATTTCTTAAAATTCCTGGGAAAATGTAAACTGATTTTTTATTTTTAAAATAATTTTTAAGGGAAAATTGACAAAGATTCCAAAAGATTTTAAATTATTTTCTCAAATTTCGAGAAAGGATGGGAAAGATTTTCAAGCAAAATCTTTCAATTAGCAAGTTTACAAAGACTTTTAAAGACTTATTTGGTTGAAAATTCAACTATTCAAGTTAAGATTCATCATCAGGGTGGCGATTCGGCGGACGATTTCAAATTCCCGGTCATTTCCCGGTTTTCCCCGGTCAAGTTTTTCAATTTTCCCGGTCAACTCAAAGTAACATATTTATATTTGCCGCAAAACACAAACATTTATTTTAATTCATGACGTTCGTTCTAAGCATCTTTTAACACAAAAGAGAAAAACGTTGCAAAATAAATGAATTTTGAAAAAAATACTTAAATTTTCCACTAAAAAATATCAATTTTTTACAAAAAAATGGAATAGTTAAACTTTCAGTTGAAAAAATTAATTTTCAACAAAAGAAACGGATTTTCAATAAAATAGTTCAATTTTCAACCAAAGTGATGAATTTTCAAATCAAATTATGAATCTTTATCTGGAATAGTTAAATTTTAAACCAAAAAGATAAATTTTCAACTAAAATGATGAATATTTAACTGAAACACTCGAATTTTCAACCAAAAAGACGAATTTTTAAAGAAGATTACATTTTAAATAAAAAGATTAATTTTCTACCCAAAAATACAATTTTTCAACCAAATACATTAACTTTTAAAGAAAGGTTTGAAGTTTTAACAAAAGAAGACAAATTTTCAACCAAATAGTTAAATTTTGAACTAAAAAAATAATAATTTTCAATCAAAAATGGAATAGTAACATTTTTAGTTAAAAAAATTATTTGTAAACTAAACATAAGAGTTTTCAACTAAAACAACGAATCTTTAACTGAAATAGTTCAATTTTCAAACCAAAAAATTAATTTTTACTAAAAAAAGATAAATTGTCAACCAAAACTTTAATAATTAAATTTCAAGTTAAAAAAATTAATGTTTAACCAAACAGATGAATTTTCAACAACAGCTATGGAATTTTCAATTGGAATAAGTTAAATTTTCAGTTAAAAAAATTAGTTTCAACAAAAAAAAAACTAACTTTTAACAACAACAAAAACTAACTTTCAAAATAATAGTTACATTTTCAAACAAAGTGATGAATTTTCAAATAAAATTGTAAATATTTAACTGCAATAGTTGAATTTCAAACCAGAAAGATGAATTTTTAACTGAAATGATGAATCATTAACTAGAATAATTGAATTTTTGACCAAAAAGATTAATTTTCAACCAAGAAGATTAATTTCTACCAAAAAAAGACGAATTTTCAGTTTAAGACATTTCAAAACTTTAAAAATATTCCAAATTAATTTAAAAGTTTCAAATATTTCAAAAAAAGTACATTTTTCAATATTTGAAAAAGAAATTTGGAGCTTTTTAAGGATTTTGAAAGGATTCACGATAATAAAAAAAATTTCTTAGAATTCCTGGGAAAATTTGAACTGATTTTTTATTTTGAAAAAGTAATTTTGAGAGAATATTTAAAAATATTTGAAAAGAGGACAACAGATTTTAAAAGATTTATAAAATCTTCATAACAGATTCTGAAAAACTTTAAAGCAATTTTTGTAATTTTTCAGAATTTTCATAAATTTTTGGTAAAAAATCGAATAATTTTAAAATATATTTAGAAAGTTTAAAAGTTTTGGAAATAGTTAAAAAAATAATTTTTAAAAATATTCCAAAAAATTTAGAACAAAACGTAAATTTTTGAAGATTTCGACAAAAATGTTGAAGCTTTTTAAGAAGTTTAAAATGCTTCAAGAAAATAAAAAAACTTTCTTCAAATTCCTGGGAAAATGTAAACTGAATTTTTGTTTTGAAAATAAATTTTAAGAGAAAATTGACAAAAATTTCAAAAGATTTTTAATTATTTTCTAAAATTTCGAAAAAGAATGGGAAATATTTTCAAACGAAATATTTCCATTAGCAAAATTGCAAAATTTTATCAAAAAATTTCAAAAGGCTTCACGATAATGAAAAACTATTTCTCATAATTCATGGGATAATTTAAACTTATTTTTTATTTTGAAAAATTAATTTTAAGGTAATATTAAAAAAAAATATATATTTTAACATTTCAAAAGATTTCCTAAATTGTCAAATCAGAATCTGGAAGATTTGACGGCAAGTTTTTTAATTTTTCAGAATTTCAAGAAAAATTTTGGAAGAATTTGAAGAGTTTCAAAGGATATTTAGAACGCTTAAAAGTTTTGAAAATGGTTAAAAAATGATTTTAAGTTTGGAAAGATTTCCAAGATTTTTTTAACAAAATGTAAATTGAAGATTTCCAAAAAAAATTCGAATCTTTTTAAGAAGTTTGAGAGGTTTCAAGAAAATAAAAAAATTTCTTGAGATTCTTGGATAAATTTTTTATTACTTTTTATTTTAAAAAATTAATTTCAAAAGAAAATTTGGAAAAGTTTCAAAATATTTCAGAATATATATTTCTCAAAATTCATGGGATAATTTAAACTAATTTTTTAATTTGAAAAATTGACGAATATTTTAAAATATTTGTATTTATTTCCTAAAATTTCGAAAAAGAATGTGGACGATTTAAAAGAAAAAATGTTCAATTAGCAAGATTACAAAGTTTTTTAAAAAGAAATTAGATAAAGTTCAAGAGATATTTAGAAGTTTTAAAAATATTCAAAATTAATTTAAAACTTGAAAAGATTTCAAAAAAGTTTTAATAATACTTACATTTTTAAATATTTGGAAACACAAATTTTGAAACTTCTTAAAGATTTGGAAAGGTTTGAGGATAGTAAAAAAATGTCTCAAAATTCATGTGAAAATTTTAACTGATTTTTTATTTTAAAAAATTAATTTGAAAGGAAAATTGACGAATATTTTTAAACATTTGTATTTATTTCCTACAATTTCTAAATAGACTACGTGAACGATTTCAAAGAAATCCCGACAATAAAAAATATTTTTCAAAATTAATGGGATAATTTAAACTGATTTAATATTTTGAAAAATTAATTTTAAGAGAATAGCTAAAAAGAATTAAAAACATTTGAAAAGATTTCCAAAATTGTCAAAACAGAATCTAGAATATTTGAAGCAAAGTTTTTTAATTTTTCAGAATTTCAAGAAAAATTTTGGAAAAATTCGAAGAATTTTAAAAGATATTAAGGTTTGAAAGTTTCTAAAATGGTTGAAAAATGAATTTAAGTTGAAAAAGATTTCCCAAAATTTAAAAGAAAATTTAAATTTTTGAAGATTTCGAAAAAAATGTCAAAGTTTTTAAGAAGTTTGAAAGGCTTCAAGAAAATAAAAAACTTTCTTGAGATTACTGAGAAAATTTGTAATGACCTTTTATTTTGAAAAATTAATTTTTAAAGAAAACTTAGAAAGGTATCAAGACGTTCCAAAATATTTCTACAAATTTCGAAAATATTGGAAGATTTAAGGGCAATTATTATTAAAAAATAATAATCAATGTAAGAAAGGTGTCCAGCATTTTGATATACAAAATGTAATTTGTAGATTTTTGAAGATTTCAAAAATTAAAAAGCTGTTTTAAGAATTTTAAAAGGTTTCAAGATAATAAAAAAATTTCTTAAAATTCCTGGGAAAATCCAAACTGATTTTTTATTTTTAAAATCATTTTTAAGAGAAAATTGACAAAGAATCCAAAAGATTTTTAATTATTTTCAAAATTTCGAAAAAGGATGGGAAAAATTTTCAAGCAAAATCTTTCAATTAGCAAGTTTACAAAGACTTTTAAAGACTTATTTGGTTGAAAATTCAACTATTCAAGTTAAGATTCATAATTTTAGTTAAAAATTATTTTTTGTTTCAAATGTAACTATTCCAGTTGAAAATTCATAATTTTAGTTGAAAATTCATCAATTTGGTTGAAAATAATTTTTTTTTCTGACAATTTAACTATTCCATTTTTGGTGGGAAATTCATCTTTTTTAGTTCAAAATTCCACTTTTTGGTTGAAAATTCAAATACTCCAGTTATATATTCATAATTTTAATTGTAAATTCATCTTTTTGATTACAAATTTAAACTACATGTTAGAAAGTGAAACTATTTTGTTAAAAATTCATCTCTTTCGTTGAAAACTCAAATATTTTGTTGAAAATTCCTTTGATTTTTGGTTGAAAAATAATTTTTTTTATTGAAAGTTTAATATTACCATCTTTTATTGAAAAATCATCTTTTTCGTAGAAAATTAATCATCTTGTCAAAATTCATCTTTTTGGTCGAAAATTCAGGTATTCCAGTTAAATATTCATCATTTTAGTTGAAAAATGTGAGTCAGTTTGAAAGATATTTAGGAGTTTTAGAAGTTTGGAAGATAAATATCTTTTAATTTGACTCGAAATATTCCTATAATTTTGAAAAATCATTCAAAATTTAAAAAATTGCCCTTAAATCTTCCAGATATTTTCGAAATGTGTAGAAATATTTTGAAATTATAATATTTTGAAATATTTCGAAACTTTTCCAAATTTTCTTTTAAAATTAATTTTTCAAAATAAAAATTAATAAAAAATTTATTCAGGAATATCAAAAAAAAAAATTTATTTTCTTGAAACCTCTCAAACTTCTTAAATAGATTCGATTTTTTTTTGGAAATCTTCAATTTACATTTTGTTAAAAAAAATTTGGAAATCTTTCCAAAATTAAAATAATTTTTTATCCATTTTCAAAACTTTTAAGCGTTCTAAATATCCTTTAAAATTCTTCGAATTCTTCCAAAATTTTTCTTGAAATTCTGAACAATTAAAAAACTTGCCTTCGAATTTTCCAGATTCTATTTTGACAATTTCGGAAATCTTTTGAAATGTTAAAATTTTTTTAAAATGTTATCTTAAATTAATTTTAAAAAAATAAAAAAATCAGTTTAAATTATCCCATGTTTATGAGTAATATTTTGTATGATCGTGAAACCTTTTTTAATTAAAAAAAAAATTTTGAATCTTGCTAATCGAAAGATTTTGCTTAAAAATCTTTGCCATTCTTTTTCGAAATTTTAGAAAATAATT
The DNA here is from genome assembly GCA_932195095.1 of Andricus curvator. Classification (NCBI taxonomy): domain Eukaryota; kingdom Metazoa; phylum Arthropoda; class Insecta; order Hymenoptera; family Cynipidae; genus Andricus; species Andricus curvator. Next base: position 67,892 of record CAKNYM010050994.1, read on the forward strand.
TAAAATCTTTTAAAATGTTTGTCAATTTTCCCTATAAATTTATTTCCAAAATAAGAATTCAGTTGAAATTTTTCTTCTTAAAAAGCTTCGAATTTTTTCTTGAAATCTTCAAAACTTTACATTTTGTTTTAAATTTTTGAAATATTTTCAAATATCAAATTACTTTTTCATCTATTTCCAAAACTTTTAAATCTTCTAAATATCTTTTAAAATTATTCGAATTTTTCCAAAAACTTTCTGAAAATTCTGAAAAATTGCTTTAAATTCTAAAAATTTTTCAAAATTTTAGAAAAGGATGAGAAAAATTTTCAAGCAACATCTTTTAATTAGCAAGATTGCAAAGATTTATAAAAAATGCGAGTGAGTTTAAGACATTTCGAAATTTTTAAAATATTCAAAATTAATTTGAAAGTTGAAAATATTTCAAAGGTATTTAAAAGTTTTTGGAAATAGTTGAAAAAGTAATTAGAAGTTTGAAAATATTTCAAAAATTTAAAACAAAATGTAAATTTTTGAAGATTTCGAAAAAAAATTCGAAGCTTTTTAAGAAGTTTAAAAGGCTTCAAGAAAATAAAAAAACTTCCTTACAATTCCTGGGAGAATTTAAACTGAATTCTTATTTTAAAAATAAATTTAAAGAGAAAATTGACAGAGATTTCGAAAGATTTTAAATTATTTTCTAAAATTTCAAAAAAGAATGGCAAAGATTTTTAAACAAAATCTTTCGATTAGCAAGATTCAAAAATTTAAAAAATAAATAAGAAAGGTTTCACGATAATACAAAATATTTCTCATAATCATGGGATAATTTAAACTTATTTTTTATTTTTTTAAATTCATTTTAAGATAACATTTAAACAAAATTTTAACATTACAAAAGATTTCCAAAATTGTCAAAACAGAATCTGGAAGATTTGAAGGCAAGCTTTTTAATTTTTTAGAATTTCAAGAAAAATTTTGGAAGAATTCGAAGAATTTCAAAGGATATTTAGAACGCTTAATAGTTTTGAAAATGGTTAAAAAATGATTTTAAGTTTGGAAAGATTTCCAAAATTTAACAAAATGTAAATTGCAGATTTTAAAAAAAAAATTCGAATCATTTTAAGAAGTTTGAGAGGTTTCACGAAAATAAAAAAATTTATTGAGATTCCTGGATAAATTTTATATTACTTTTTATTTTGAAAAATTAATTTCAAAAGAAAATTTGGAAAAGTTTCGAAATATTTCAAAATATATATTTCTCAAACTTCATAGGATGATTTAAACTAATTTTTTAATTTGAAAAATTAATTTTAAGGAAAAATTGACGAATATTTTAAAATATTTTTATTTATTTCCTAAAATTTCGAAAAAGAATGTGGACGATTTGAAAGAAAATATGATCAATTAGCAAGATTACAAAGTTTTTAAAGAAATTCGATCAAGTTTAAGAGATATTTAGAAGTTTTAAAAATAGTCAAAATTAATTTAAAATTTGAAAACATTTCAAAAATGTTTGAATAATACTTCCATTTTTGAATATTTGGAAATAAAAACTTTGAAGCTTCTTAAAGATCTTGAAAGGCTTTACGATGATAAAAAAATTTCTTAAAATTCCTGGAAAAATTTGAACTGATTTTTTATTTTGAAAAATTAATTTCAAGGAAACATTGACGAATATTTGAAATTTTTTTATTTATTTCCTACAATTTCGAAAAAGAATGTGGACGATTTCAAAGAAAAAATGTTCAATTAGCAAGATTACAAAGTTTTATAAGAAAATTGAAAAAAATGTTGAAAGGTTTCACGATAATAAAAAATATTTCTCAAAATTCATGGGATAATTGAAACTAATTTTTTATTTTGAAAAATTAGTTTTGAGGAAAAATTGACGAAGATTTTACAATATTTTTATTTATTTCCTAAAATTTCGAAAAAGAATGTGGACGATTTAAAAGAAAAAATATTCAATTAGCAAGATCACAAAGATTGATAAAAAAAATCGATCAAGTTTAAGAGATATTTAGAAGTTTCAAAAATATTCAAAATTAATTTTAAAAAAATCCAAAAAAGACCAATTTTCTACAAAATATCGTTTAATTTTCAACCCTAAAATATGAATTTTGAACAAAAAAGTTAATTTTCTACCAGAAGAGACGAATTTACAACCAAATAGTTGAATTTTCAACAACAAAACAACATTTACAATCAAAAAGTTGAACTTTCACGTAAGAGACAAATTTTTATTCAAAAAAGTTAGTTTTTAACCAAACAGTTGTATCTTCAACCAAATAGTTGAATTTCCCATTAAAATTTTTTAATTTTAAACCTAAAAAGACGAATTTTCTCCAAAAAAAATAAGTTTTTTAGCCCGAAAATATAAATTTTCAACAAAAAATGGAATAGTTAGATTTTCAATAAAAAAATCAATTTTGAACAAAAAAAACGAATTTTCAAACAAAATAAATGCATTTCTAAATAAAAAGATTAAATTTCTTTCAAAATAGTTCAATTTTCAACCCAAAAAGACAATTTTCTACAAAACAGTTGAAATTTTCTACCAAATAGTGGAATTTTCAATCATGAAGATTAATTTTCTGTAAAAAGACAAATTTTCAATAAAAAAGTAAAAATTTTCAAACAAGAATGAGAAATTGTCAACCAAATAGTTTCATTTCCCAAACTTAATATAATTTTTAAAATTTTTTAAAAATATTAATTAATTTTTAACCAAACAGTTGTATTTTCAACCAAATAGTTGAACTTTCTACCAAACTTTTCAAATCTTAATCTTTCAACCAAATAGTTGAATTGTCAACAAAAAAGATCAATTTTTCAACCAAAAATGGAATACTTAAGTTTTCAATTTAGAAAAATTAATTTTGAAAAAAAAATTCAACAAAATAATTGAAATAGTTGAATATTCAACCAAAAAAAAATTAATTTTCTACCTCACTGTTGACTTTTCACCCCGAAAATATGAATCTTCAACAAAAAATTTCCATTTACAACCAAATAGTTGAATTTAGAAGCAAAAAAGTTGAATTTTTCAGAAAAAAATTATTTTTTAATCAAAGAATTGTATTTTTAACCAAGAATGATTAATTTTCAACCAAATAATTTAATTTCCAAGCCAAAAAGACGATTTTTTTACAAAACAGTGTTGAATGTTCAACCCGAAAATATGTATTTTTAACTAGCATCAACAATCGCGCGCCACGCGCGTGTTTAGTTTTTCAGTTTGAGGGGGGAAATAATTTCTAATACAAAATAAAAATTTCCAATAACTTTATTTTTTACGTTTCATTATTTATTTGCTTCAAGGTTATATAAATATAATTTTCCTAGGTTTCTCGAAAAAATTCATAACGATTTTTTAAGATTTCAGATATGCCAAAAAAGTATCTAGAATATTTCTAAACAATTTTTTTCTTATTTTACAATTTTTTTACAAATTAAAAAATTTTTGAAATTAAATAAATATTTTAATATAAATTATATAAAAAATATATAATGCATTTTCGGAAATCTTTCAAAGTTTAAAGATATTTTTACCCTCTTCAAAGTTTTAAAACTCCTAAATATATTTTAAACTGACACCAATTATTCCTAAAATTGTCTTAAAATTCTCCTGATTCGTTTTCAACAATTTTGAAAATCTTTTGGGAATGTTTGAGAATTTTATTATATTGAAACCTTTGAAAATCTTTTAAAAAATTCAAATTTTTTATTTCGAAATCTTCAATAATGTACATCTTGTTTTAATTTTTTTGAAATATTTGCAAATTTTTAATTAATTTTGAAACCTTTTTGAACTTCTAAATATGTTTGAATATTATTCGAATTTTTCCTCTAATTGTGAAAAAATTCTTTCTCTTAAAAATAATTTGGTTAAGTAAAAGATCATTTTGAATTTTCCCAGAAATCTTTTAAAAAAATTTTTTCTCTTGAGACCTTACAAAATTCTTAAAAAGCTTCTAAATCTTTTGTTTGAAATCTTCAGAAATCTGCATTTTGATTTAAATTTTTTGAAATTTCTTTAAGGTTAATATTTCTTTTCTTATCTTTTCAAAACTTCTGAATATCTCTTAAATGTATTCGAATTTTTTGAAAAAATTTGGTAATCTTGAAAATTCAAAAAAATTCATTCAAAATTTTCAAAAATATTTTCTTCGACTTAAGTTTGGAAATAAAAAATCTATTTAAATTTTCCCTCGAAATCTTCTAGATTTTTTGACCATTTTGAAAATCTTTTGAAAAGTTTTGAAATCTTTTTAAATATTCTCTAAAGTAAATTTTGTAGAATAAAAAAATATTTAACATTTTTCCAGAAACATGAAGAAAGTTTTTATATTCTCTTGAAACCTTTCAAATCTCTTAAATCTTTTTAACACTTCTAAATATCTCTTAAACTTATTCGAAATTTTTCTGAAATTTTTTAATTTTGCAAAATTTTAAAAATTTTCTTTACAGTTCTCGTCATTCTTTTCAGAAATTTTAGGAAATCATTTAAATTTTTTTTAAATTCTGTAAAGAATAAAAAAATTGTCTTAAAATCTTCAAGATCCTTTTTTGACATATATTGAAATCTTCAAAAATTAGAATTAATATTTAAAAATATAACTTGACCCATTTTAAGTCTTCCCGGAAATCTTATTGTCGGTACCGCCAATAAAAATTTAATGTTATAAAAAAAATAAATAAAAATTGACTTCGTGAATTAATATATTGTAAGCTTCCGTCCATAATTTAATTTTTTTGTCATCTCTTTGAAAGTGTAAAAAAATTTACAAATAGTGATACAGTAAAATGTTAAGAACATAATTATTTCCCAATATTGAAAAACATTTTAAATTAACATTTTCTCTTTTATCAATAATATTTACAAAAATAGTTGAATTTTAAATTAAGAAGATTAATTTTCTACCAAGAAAGATGAATTTTTAATAAATTACATAAATTTTCACCGAAATAGTAGAATTTTTATGATAAAAATGATCAAATTTTAACCAAATAGTTGAATTTTCAGTTGAAACGATCAATTTTTAACCATAAAAACTATTTTTCAACAAATTAGTTCAATTTTCATCCAAAGAGATGAATTTTCAACTAAAATTATGAGTATTCAAACAAAAAAATGAATTTTTAACAAAGTAGATCAAATTCACCAAATTTTCTATTTATTTTCAGCCCGAAAAGACGATATTTCAAGAAAACAGTTGAATCTTCAAACAAAAAGATAAATTTTCAAATAAAATAATAAATCTTCCAACAAAAAAATGAATTTTTAACATACAGGGTGGCCTTTTCAATCGAAGAAAAAAATTCCCGGCCATTTCCCGGGTTTTTCCCGGTTCGCAAACATTTTTCACGGTCAATAAAATTAAAAAATTCGAACTCTAAAGCTAAACAGTTTTCCATTTTAAGCAATTTTAAGCTAGAAACATTAAAAATTGAAAAATTAATATTTTTTTTAACTGGACACTTTTTAAATTAGAAGTTAAATTATTTTAATTTTAAATCGTTTAAACATCCTTGAAAAGCTTCAAAATTTTATTTCAAAATCTTGAGAAATCTAGAAATTGTTAAAAAAATTTCAAATTCAAAATTATTTCTCAAATTTTTTCAGAACTTCTAATTATTTTTTGAAATGAATCGAATTTTTCGATCAATTTTCAGAAAATCCTGCAAATTTAAAAAAAAAATTCTTAAAATCTTCCAGATTCTTTTTTGACAATTTTGGAAATCTTTTAAAATCTTTTTAAATATTCTCTCAAAATAATTTTTTAATATGAAAAATCATTTTCAATTTTCCTAGGAATCTTAAGAAAATGCTTTTATTCTTTTGAAGCATTTCTCAATTCTTAAAAAGCTTCTAAATTTTTTGTTTGAAATCTGCAAAAAAATCTATATTTTGTTTTAAATTAGGCTGTGGCTACTTGCACAAAAATTTCAGTACGAATAGCCGAATTTTTTCGGTACACACACTTCTCTTAAATTATTTGAAAGCATTTAAGGTTTAAATTAACTTTGAATCTTTTCAAAACTTCTAAATATCTATTAAAATTACTCAAATTTTTTTCTACAAATAATAAGTGTTCAATTGTTATTTATACATAAAAATTCAACAATTTTAATTACAAATTAAACATTTTGTAAATAGAACAATTAATTTAAAAATTTCAAGTTGAATGGGTTAGAAATTCAATATTTTAGTCTGAAACAATATTTTAAATTTAATGAAAGCCTTTATTTACGAATATATTATTGTGAAATTATTTTCAAGTTGAAAATAGTTTATAAAGTTTCAATCGGACTTATTGTTTCCTTTTTAATACTTAAAGTACAGATCCACTTTAAAAAAAATTTATTTATATTTACAGTTGATAAAATAAAAATGTTTTTATCCAAAATTTTCAACTTCAAACGCTTTTAATTTTTAATTGTTTAAGTCTTCAAGACTGCATTTTAAAATTCTTTAAATTAAGAATGTAGGCTTGAAAATACAAATTTTAAATGGAAAATTTTTACAGTAAAATATTTTCGAATTACGCATTCAAAAAATTCCCTGTCATTTCCTGGTTTCCTGGTCCAGTGGCCACCCTGAACATAATATTTCAACTTTCAGCCAATTGGTTGAATTTTTATCAAACAAAAATTTTAATTTTAAATAAAAAACAGTTGTATTCAACCAAAAAAGACGAATTTTCGATAACACATTTGGATCCTCAACCAAAAGATTAATTTTCAACCAAACAGTTTAAAAAAGATTAAATTTATACCAAAAGGGATACATTTTCAAAACAAAAAAACAAGCGAGATCAATATTTTTTTTATTTAATGAAAATAAATATCTAAACTTCAGAATTCATGTATAATATTTGTGTTAATTTTTAAAAAGTTGTGAATGTTCTTTGAAATCTAATTTTTTTTTTTAAATAACCTATTTTTTGTTTAAAATGCTAACGTAACCAAAAATTGTTGGAAAATTATGAAACTGTAAAATCGAATGATTCTTGTTGAAAAATTTCGATTTTCGGTAAAAACGCTAAAAACCCGAAATACACAAATAATTATTGATAAATTTTTAGTCTTTGGAATATAATAATTTGTAAATTAAGAATATTCATCTCCAGTATACGCTAACAGAACCTAAAATTGTTGAAAATTGGAAGTCTTGATTATTTCTGTTCAAAAATGCTAATTTCCGTGGTAGACCAAATTTTTACAAGAAAGTACAACATTTCTACAACTGTAATTTTTTGTTAAAACATGTACTTTTTTGTAAAAAAATGTAAAAAATTTAACAAAAACACATTCAACAATTTGTATGACTTTTTATTAATATTTTTTTACTTTTTTATAAAAATCTACAAGGTATTACAGTAAACTACCGAATTTTACATTTTTTCAGCTCGGTTTAGAGAAGATCCAACTTAATTCAAAACTGAAAAAGATTTCGAAAAATAAAAAAACTAAATTTAAATTTTTGAAGATTTCCAAATAAAATTTTGAAGCTTTTTATTGATCTTTAAAGGTTTTGAGAAAATAAAAAAAATTCCTTAACTATGCTGGGAAAATCTAAAATGATTTTTCATTTTGAAAAATTAATTTTAAGAGAATATTTAAAAATATTTTTAAACAAATTTTGAATAATAAATGACAATTGAACAATTAATAATTTGGAAAATAATCGAGTAAGTTTAAAATATATTCAGAAGTTTTGAAAAGATTCCAAAATAATTTGAAACCTGAAAAGATTTCAAAACATTTAAAGCACAATGTAGATTTTTGAAAATGTCAAACACAAAATTTGTAAGCTTCTTAAGCATTTTGAAAGGTTTTAAATGAATGAAAAATTTGTATCAAAATTTATAGAAAAACTAACGATATTTTTTGTAGAAAAAAATTAATTTTAAAATAATATTTAAAAAGATTTCCTCTTTTTAAGAAAATTAAATGAAAAATTTCACTATTTCGTTGGAAATTCGTCTTTTTTGTTAAAAATTCAACTACATGGTTGGAAGTAAAACTCATTTGTAAAAAATTGTTTTTTTTTTTGTTGAAGATTCATGATTTCAATTGAAAATTCATCTCCTTGGTTGAAAATTCGTTTTTCTATGAATTTTGTTTAAAAAAATTTTTAATTAATTTGGTAAACTGAAAATTTTACTAATGCAGTTAAACATTTGATAATTTTACGTGAAAATTCATCTCTTTGGTTGCAAATTATTTTTTTAACAGAAAATGTAACTAATCAATTTTTAAGTTGAAAATTTATATATTCCAAAATAATTTAAAACGTGAAAAGATTTTTGAAAATTTTAAACACAATATAGATTTTTGAAGATGGCAAACACAAAATTTATAAGCTTTTTAGGAATTTTGAAACGCTTTAAGTGAATTAAAAATTTGTATTAAATTCATAAAAAAACTAATGATATTTTTTGTAGAAAAAATTTATTTGAAAAGATTTCCTTTTTTTAAGAAAATGAAATGAAAAATTTCACTATTTCGTTGAAAATTCGTCTTTCTGGTTAAAAATTCAACTACATGGTTGGAAGTAAAACACTTTTGTAAAAAAATGTTTTTTTTTGGTTGAAGATTCATGATTTCCATTGAAAATTCATCTCCTCGGTTGAAAATTCGTTTTTCTATGAATTTTGTTTTAAAAAAAAATTTAATTAATTTTGCAAGCTGAAAATTTTACTAATGCAGTTAAATATTTTTGATAATTTTACGTGAAAATTCATCTCTTTGGTTGCAAATTATTTTTTTAACAGAAAATTTAACTAATCGATTTTTAAGTTGAAAATTTATATTTTTTACTTGAGAACTCATGTATTGTATTGATGCATAAATAACAATTTTTAGGCATTTTGAAACGTTTTAAGTGAATTAAAAATTTGTATCAAAATTCCTAGAAAACCTAACAATATACACATTTTTTTGTTTTGAAAAAATTAATTTAAAAAGAATATTTAATAAGACTTCCTGAATTTTCAAAAAAGAATCTGAATGATTTTAAGGTGATTTTTTTACTTTTGCAGGATTTTAAAAAAATTTTACGAAAAATTCCAAGTTCCAAGATAATAAAATTATTATTAGATTCCTGAAAATTTTTTAAATAATTTTTTTAAAGAAATTTTTTAAGAGAATATGCAAAAAGATTTCAAAAAAAATGTTAATGCATAAATTATTATGAGTTTTTTCATAATTTCATAACTCATAATTAATATAGCTTAAAATTGCTTAAAATATTATAATTTTAAAAATTTATAAATTTTTTGATCCATATTCATCAATTCATAGTATTGAAAATGATAGCGTACAATGTACAAAAACTTTAAATTAAAATTTTTCAGTTTAACGATTTTTAATTAAAAAATTTTCCATTGAAAATTTCAGAAGCTTTCATTTTATACGCGAAAATTATTGAGTGAATAAATAATTTTTTAAGCATTAATTTTGAAAGTTTAAAATTCTTGTAGAAAATTAAAATTACAATAAAATACAAAAAAAGTCCAAAATTTGCCGCAATAATAGAAAAAATTTCTACTTTTCTGTAATTCTGGTGGTAATTTATTATATTTATTTGTAGATTCCTGTAAAAACAGTTTTAGTTTTAAAAGAATATTTAAAAATATTTTAAGAAATTTTTGAATAATAAATAACAATTAAACAATTATTGATTTAGAAAATAATCGAGTATGTTTAAAATATATTCAGAAGTTTTGAAAAGATTCCAAAATAGTTTGAAACGTGAAAAGATTTCAAACAATAATTTTTTTTCGAAAAATTAATTTAAAAATAATATTGAATAAGATTTCAAAAATGTTTAAAAAAGAATCTGGATTATTTTAAGGTAATTTTTTTACTTTTGCAAGAATTTCCAAAAATTTGTTGGGAAAAATTCGAGGTCCAAGATGATCAAATTATTATTACATTCCTGGAAAATTTTGTAATTATTTTTTTTAAACATATTTTTAAGCAAACATTTACAAAGATTTAAAAACAAATGTTAACGTATAAATTAATGTTTCTAGCTTAAAATTGCTTAAAATGGCGTATTTTGGAAAATTTATACATTTTTTTATTCATTCTTCAATTCGTAGCATTGAAAATGATAGCGTGGATTTCTTTTGTTTTTTTGAAAAATTAATTTTAAAATAATATTTAATAAGATTTCCAACATTTAAAAAAAAGAATCTGGATGATTTTCAGGTAATTTTTTTACTTTTGCAAGAATTTCCAAAAATTTTTTGAGAAAGTTCGAATTCCAAGATAATAAAATTATTATTTGATTCCTGGAAAATTAAAACAACAATTTTTTTCAACAAATTTTTAATTAAATATTTAAAAAGATTTGGAAACAAATTTTAATGAATAAATTATTGTTTCTAGCTTAAAATTGCTTCAAATGACATAATTTGGAAAATTTATATATTTTTTTATTCATTCTTCAATTCGTAGCATTGAAAATGAAAACTTGATTTTTTTATATTTTAACTGTACAATGTATAAAAGTTAAAAATTGAAATTTTGCAGTTTAACGGCTTTTAATTTAAAAATTTTAAACATTTTTTTTAAGCTTTAATTTGAAAAGTTACAAATTCAAAAATCTCATCTCTCATAAATATTCTAAATATTTGTCATTCTAGGTCGAAAATGAACAACTTTTTGGCTGCAAAAGCTGTAAATTCCTGTAGATTCTTGTAGAAAATTAAAACTACAATAAAATATAACTATGCACAAAAAAATACAAAAAAAGTACAAAATTCGTCTCAATAATAGAAAAAAAGTTGTACTTTCCTGTAATTTTGGTCGTAATTTATTGTATTTATTTCTAGATTCCTGTGAAAATATTTTTAGTTTTCTGTACTTTTTTGTAAAAAATTTTCCACCAGGGTTCCGATGATAAAACTAACAAAACCTAAAATTTTTAGAAAACAGAAGTCCTCTTCGAAATTTTATGATTATATCATAAAATTCTTTTAAAAAATACTAATTTGCAGCGCAAATCACTAACACAAAACATGTATAATATTTTAATTCTTAGATTTAATTTTCAAAATTTCTAATTGAAGATATAAAACAACTTTCAAGTAATAAAAAGCCAATCAGGTTTTCAACAATGATTGCGATATTTT
>CAKNYM010050994.1:96811-108450 GCA_932195095.1 Andricus curvator
AATTATAATTTTCTATGGCCAAATTCAAAAATTAAAATTCTAAAGAAAAAATATTTTTTTAGTCACACAAATATTGAAATTACTTACAATAAAACAATAATATATAATTATTTTTAAATGTTTGTGATATTGTGAAATGAGTATCTAAATTCAATTTTCAAAATAAAATAATATGTACAAATTTTTTTTTTAATTAGTTTAAAGTCAGTTTGTTTTTAAACTTATATAAATATAAATTTTATAATATTCTTGAGAAAATTAGAAAAGATTTTTGAATATTTCAGATGTTAAAAAAAGAATCTTGTAGATTGAAAAACAAATTTTATTTTAGAGAATTTGAAGAAATATTAGGAAAAATTCGAGCATTTTTAAAAGATATTTCGGACTTTTAGAAATTTGGAAAAAATAAATATTTGATAAATTTTCGAAAATGCTTCCAAGTTTTTAAATGTTTTAAATCGATTCAAAACCTCTTAAATTCCTAAAAATATTTTTAGCTGACTCGCATTTTTCTTCAAATTTTGAAAAAAAATCAAAATGTAAAATAGATTGACTTAAAATCTTCCAAATTTTCCTAGGAATTTGAAGAAAATTAGAAATGATTTTTGAATATTTTAGATGTGTCAAAAAAGAATCTAGAAGATTAGAAAAAAAAATTTATTTTACAAAATATGAGGAAAAATTCGAGCATTTTTAAAAGATATTTCGGACTATTAGGGAAGAATCTTAAGAATATTTTTTTCATTCTCTTCACACCCTGCAAAATTGAGTTTACATAAACATTTTTTAAATACTAAAAAATTAAAAGAATTGTCTTGAAATCTTCCATATTTTTGTCCACACATTTTTAAATCTTCGAAACTTCAAATTATTCTTTTAAAAGTAAACCTAAACCAATTGAAATTTTCCCAGAAATCTTTTTAATAATTTAATCTAAAAATCATTCAAAATTATTAAAAAGCTTCTAAATTTTTTTTTCGAATTCTTCCAAATGAGTTTTTCCCATCATTTAATTTTTCTTATCTCTTTGAAATACGTTTTTAACCAAATATAATACATTTTCAACGAAATAGTATAATTTAATAATAATTTTCAACCAAAAAAGTAAAATTAAAAAAAAAGAATAATTTTCTACTAAAAAAGACAAATTTTTAACAAAATACATGAATTTTCAAATAAAAAGGTTAATTTTCTACAAAAAAAATACAAATTTAAAAAAAAATAGATGAAATTTTAAGTAAAAAAGATAAATTTTCAACAAAAATTAGAATAGTTAAATTTTTAACAACAAGAAAATGAATTTTCTACCAAAAAGATTAATTGTTTATAAAAAATCGACATAAAATGGAATGGTTAAATTTTTAGTTTAATAAATTGATTTTCAATAAAAGAAATAAATTTTCAACCGAAAAGAGGAATTTTCTACCAAAAAAGAATAATTTTTAACAAAATATAGGAATTTTCAACCAAAAAGGTTAATTTTCTACTAAAAAATACAAATTTTCAACAAAATAAATGAATTTTCAACTAGAAAGGTTAGTTTTCTACCAAAAAATATAAATTTTTAACAAAAAATAGAATAGTTTAATTTTCAGTGAGAGAAATAAGTTTTTAAGTAAATAAAATAATTTTTCAACGAAATAGTGTAATTTTCAACAAAAACAAAAAATGAATTTTCTACCAAAAAGATTAAATGTCTTTAAAAAAAATCTACATAAAATGGAATAGTTAAATCTTAAATTAAAAAAATTGATTTTCAATAAAAAAAACTAATTTTAACCAAGGAAATGAAATTTCAAGCGAAAAGATTAATTTTCTATCAAAAGAGAATAATTTTGAACAAAATACATGAATTTTCAAACAAAAAGGTTAATTTTCTACCAAAAAGACAATTTTTCAACAAAATAAATGACTTTTCAACTAGAAAGGTTAATTTTCTACCAAAAAAAAGACAATTTTTTAACAAAATAGATGAATTTTTAACTAAAAAAGATAAATTTTCAACAAAAAATAGAATAGTTTAATATTTAGTTAGAGAAGTAAGTTTTTAAATAAATAAAATAGATTTTCAACGAAATACTTAAATTTTCAACAAACAAAAAAATGAAATTTCTACCAAAAAAAAAAGATAAATTTTTGAACCCGAAAATGTGAATTTTTAACAAAAAAGTTAATTTTTAACCGAATGATGATTTATAATTTATATGATTTATTTATATGATTTAATAAATTTCGAAAAATGTCTTAAAAGATTTTTAAGTAAAAATTTTCAATTTGTAAGATTACAAATTTTTTTTTTTAAATCGAGAAAGTTTAGAAAATATTTAGAAGTTTTGAAAAACTTCGAATATAATTTAACAATTGTACACAATATCAAAAATTTTTTAGAATATAGAACTTTTTAAATTTCTAGAAAAAAGATTTTTAAAAATTTTGAAAGGTTTCAAGAGAAACAAAAAAATTTCAAGATTCCTAGAATTTCTGATTTTTTATTTTGAATAATTAATTTCAAAATAATGTTTAAAAACATTTCAAAACATTTTAAAAGATTTTCGAAATTATCAATAAAGAATCCGAAAGAGTTTAAGGCAATTTATTTAATTATGGAGTAATTTTTTTAAATTCACAAATAATTTGAAATTTAAAAAGATTTAAAAAAATTGTTAACTAAATGTAGATTTTTGAAGAATAAAAAAAATGTAAGCTTTTTAAGAATTATAAAGATTTCAAGAAAATAAAAAAATTTCTTAAGATAAGATTAACCAAAAAAGATGACTTTTTAACAAAAATAGTTGAATTTTCTACAAATTTTCGACAAATATTTTCTAGCAACAATTATTCAATTTTCAACCAAAAGAGACAAATTCTGAACTAAAAATATAATAGTAGAATTTTCAAATAAAAATAATTAACTTTCAATTAAATTTGTATTAGTTCAGTTTGCATTTAAGCGAAAAAACGAGAAAAGGGAAATTTTCTTGAAAATAGGGAAAAAAAGATTAATTCTTAAAAAAGGGGAAAAGAGGCGAATAGGGGAAAGAGTGTGAAGTCTGTCTATATTTAGAGAAGTAATATACATTTTTTTAAACCACCGAGAATTTCGAACTTGGCTGCTAAATGACAATTCAATATTGAAATTGCAAATTGCTAATGAAGCAAATCATGATTAGGGTCTTTTCTCTTTTACAAAATGTGACAATTTGCAATCTGACCTCGACACAAGCAAATATCAGTTTTAAATAGCGATTACTACTAATTATTATTAATAATATACGATTATTATTAATTATTAATATACGATTATTATTCATTAGTTCTTTAGTGTCTCTCTAATTTTTTCAGAAAAATGTTCTCAAAGAATGGTGATAGTCAAAGGCAAAAATTTCTGATGAAATTAAAAATTTTTTGAAATTAGACTTTTCAAATTTAAAATCAATCGGAATCGAGGAATTACCAAAAAAGAAGAATTTTCAACAAAATACATGAATTCTCAAATGAAAAAGATACATTTGTGACCAAAAATTAAGTAGTTATATTTTCAGTTTAAAAAATTAATTTTCAATCAAAGAGTTGAATTTTCAACCAAAAAGATGAATTATTTTCAACCAAGAAGATTAATTTTCTGCAAAAAAAAAATGATTGTCAAAAAAATAAATGAATTTTCAACTAAAATATTCAACTGGATTACTTAAATCTTCAGTTAAAAAAATTAATTTTCAAAAAAAAAACGAATTTTTAACCAAGAAGATTAATCTTTTACCAAAAAAAGCGAATTTTCAACAAAACAGGTGAATTTTCAACAACACAGGTGAATTTTCAACTGAAAAAGATAAATTATCAACCAAAAATTAAATAGTTAAATTTTCAGTAAAAAAAAATAATGTTCAACTAAAATGTTGGAACATTTAACTTGATTTATTCAAATTTTCAGTTAAAAAATTTATTTTTCAATAAAAAAAACGAGTTATCAACAATATAGTTAAATTTTCAACTGGAATAGTTCAATTTTAAGAAAGAATTTTTGACAGAATAATTAAATTTTTAATTTTTAACCAAGGAGTTGTGTTTTCAACCGAGAAGATTAATTTTCATCCAAAAATGGCAAAAATTTAATTTTCAGTAAAATAAATTTGCAACCGAAGTGATGAATTTTCAACTGGAATAGTTAAATTTTCAGTTGAAAAATTTATTTGTCAGTAAACAAAAAACGAACTTCCAACAATATAGTTAAATTTTCAGTATAAGAAATTACTTTTCAACCACAAAAAAAAACGAATTTTTAACCACGAAGATTAATTTTGTACAAAAAAAAAGAATTAAAAAGAAAACCTGATTTTTCAAGTAAAAAAGATAAATTTTCAACCAAAAATTGAATAGTTAAATTTTCAGTTAAAAAAAATTAATTTTCTACCAAAGAGTTGAATTTTCAACAAAAAAGATGCATTTTCATCAAAAAATGGAAAAGCTTGATTTTAAGTTTAAAAAATTAATTTTCAACCAAAAGGATTAATTATTTTCAACCAAAAAGATGAATTATTTTCAACCAAGAAGATTAATTTTCTGCTAAAAAAGGCAGATTGTCAAAAAATGCATGAATTTTCACCAAAAAAACATGAATTTTCAAGTAAAAAAGATAAATTTTTCAAACAAAAATTGAATAGTTAAATTTTCAGTTAAAAAAATTAATTTTCTAGCCATGCGTTGAATTTTCAACCGAAAAGATGAATTTTCATCAAAAAATGTAAAAGCTTGATTTTCAGTTTAAAAAATTAATTTTCTAGCCAAGCGTTGAATTTTCAACCAAAATGATGAATTTTCAACTGGAATAGTTGAATTTTCAACAAAAAAGATTAATTGTGAACTAAAATGATGCATTTTCAACGGGAGTAGTTGAATTTTCTTTAAAAAAAAAATTGTAACCAGAGTTAAATTTTTAACCAAAAAGATTAATTATTAAAAAATTTTAAATCATTAAAATTATTAATTATACCAAAAAAGGCGAATTTTCAACAAAACAGATGAATTTTCAAATAAAAACGATAAATCTTCAACCAAAAATTGAATAGTTAAATTTTCAGTTAAAAAAATATAATTTTCAACTAAAATGATGGAACATTCAACTGGATTAGTTAAATAATTTTCAGTTAAAGAATTGATTTTTTAATTTAAAAAAACGAGTTTTTAACAATATAGTTAAATGTTCAAGTGGAATAGTTCGATTAAAAAAAAGACGAATTTTCAAACAAAATACAGTGAAAATGCTTTTTCAACCAAAAATTGAATAATTAAATTTCCAGTTAAAAAAATTAATTTTCAACCAAAAAGATGAATTTTCATCCAAAAATAGACAAGTTTAATTTTCAGTTAAAAAAATTAATTTTCAACCAAAGAGTAGAATTTTTAACTAAAATGATGGAATATTCAACTAGATTAGTTAAACTTTCAGTTGAAAAATTTATTTTTCAATAAACAAAAAACGAATTTCCAATAATATAGTTGAATTTTCAGTCCAAAAAATTACTTTTCAAGCACAAAAAAACGAATTTTCAACCACGAAGTTTAATTTTCTAAACAAAAGCGAATTTTCAACAAAAAACATGAATTTTCAAGTAAAAACGATAAATTTTCAACCAAAAATTGAATAGTTATATTTTCAGTTAAGGAAATTAATTTTCAACCAAAGAGTAGAATTTTCAGCTAAAATGATGGAAAATTCAACTGGATTAGTGAAATTTTCAGTTGAAAAATTTATTTTTCAATAAACAAAAAACGAATTTCCAAAAATATAGTTGAATTTTCCGTTCAAAAAATTACTTTTCAAGCACAAAAAAACGAATTTTCAACCACAAAGATTAATTTTCTAAAAAAAAAACGAATTTTCAACAAAAAAACGAATTTTCATCCACGAAGATTAATTTTCAATTAAAAATTGAATAGTTAAATTTTCAGTTGAAAAAATTAATTTTCTAGCAGAGTTGAATTTTCAACTAAAAAGATGAATTGTGAACTAAAATTATGAATTTTTAACTGGAATAGTTCAATTTTGCTTAAAAAACATTTTTTTAAAGCAGAGATGAATTTTTAACTAAAATGTTGAAACATTCAAGTGGATTAGTTAAATTTTTAGTTAAAAAATTGATTTTCCAATAAAAAACGAATTTCCAACAATATAGTCAAATTTTAAGTTAAAAAAGTGACTTTTAAACCCCCTCCAAAAAATGAATTTTCAACTAAGAAGTTTAATTTTCTACCAGAAAAGCGAATTTTTAACAAAATACATGAATTTTCAAGTGAAAACGTAAAATTGAATAGTTAGATTTTCAGTTGAAAAATTGATTTTCAACCAATGAGTTGAATTTTCGTAAAAAAAAAAATTAATTTTTAAGAAAATAGTTAAATGTGTAACTTTTAACCAAGTAATTGCATTTTCAACCGAAGAGATTAATTTTCAACCAAGAGGATAATTTTCTACCAAAAAAAAAAAAAACGAATTTTCAATAAAATACATGAATTTTCAAATAAAAAATATCAATTTTCAACCAAAAATTAAATAGTTTAATAATCATTAAAAAAAATTAATTTTCAGCCAAAGAGTTGAATTTTCAACCCAAAAGATAAAGTTTGTTCCAAAAATGGAAAAGTTTAATTATTTTCAGTTCAAAAATTAATTTTCAACCGAAATGATTAATTTTCAACTGGAATAGTTGAATTTTAAACAAAAAAGATGAATCGTGAACTAAAAGAATGAATTTTCAACTGAAATAGTTAAATTTTGTTTAAAAAAAAATTTAACCAGAGAGGAATTTTTAACTAAAATTATGAAGCATTCAACTGGATTAGTTAAATTTTTAGTTAAAAAATTTATTTTCCAATAAAAAACGAATTTCCAACAATATAGTCAAATTTTAAGTTAAAAAAGTTACTTTTAAACCCCCCAAAAAATGAATTTCCAACTGAGAAGTTTAATTTTCTACCAGAAAAGCGAATTTTTAACAAAATACATGAATTTTCAAGTGAAAACGTTAAATTTTCAACCAAAAATTGAATAGTTAGAATTTCAGTTAAAAAATTAATTTCCAACCGAAGAGTTGAATTTTCATTTAAAAAAAAATGAATTTTCAATAAAATAGTTAAATGTGTAACTTTTAACCAAATAATTAAATTTTCCACCAAGAAGATAATTTTCTACCAAAAAAAAAAACGAATTTTCAATAAAATACATGAATTTTCAAGTAAAAAAAATGAATTTTCAACCAAAAATTAAATAGTTTAATAATCATTTAAAAAAATTAATTTTCAGCCAAAGAGTTGAATTTTCAACCAAAAACATAAAGTTTCTTCCAAAAATGGAAAAGTTTAATTTTTAGTTGAAAAAATTAATTTTTAACCGAAGTGATGAACTTTCATCTGGAATAGTTGAATTTTCGACCAAGACAATTAATTTTCTACGAAAAGGGACGAATTATAAACAAAAGAGATGAATTTTCAAGTAAAAAAGATCAATTTTCTACCAAAAATTGAATAGTTAAATTTTCAGTTGAAAATTTTTTTTTTCTACCAAAGAGTTGAATTTTCAACCAAAAAGATTAATTTTCAACGAAAAAGATGAATTTTTATCGAAAAATGGAAAAGCTTGATTTTCAGTTAAAAAATTAATTTTCAACCGAAATGATGAATTTCGAACTGGAATAATTGAATTTTGCTTCAAAAACATTTTTTTTAAACGGAGATGAATTTTTAACTAAAATGATGAAACATTCAACTGGATTAGTTTAATTTTTAGTTTAAAAAATTATTTTCCAATAAAAAAATACGAATTTCCAACAATATAGACAAATTTTAAGTTAGAAAAGTTACTTTTACCCCCCCCCCCCCAAATAAATTTTCGACTAAGAAGTTTAATTTTCTACAAGAAAGGCGAATTTTTAACAAAATACATGAATTTGCAAATGAAAAAGATAAATGTTTAACCAACAATTTTATAGTTAGATTTTCAGTTAAAAAATTAATTTTCAGCGAAAGACTTGAATTTTCGTAAAAAAAAAATTAATTTTTAACAAAATAGTTAAATGTGCAACTTTTAACCAAGTAATTGAATTTTCAACCAAAGAGATGAATTTTCAATAAAATACATGAATTTGAATTTAAAAAAATAAATTTTCAACCAAAAATTAAATAGTTTGATATTCATCTAAAAAAATTAATTTTCAGCCAAAGATTTGAATTTTCAACCAAAAAGATAAAGTTTCTTCCAAAAATGGAAAAGTTTAATTTTCAGTTTAAAAAAAATTAATTTTCAACCGAAGTGATAAATTTTCATCTGGAATAGTTGAATTTTCGACCAAGATAATTAAATCTTTGTAATTACTTCTTTGAAGTCTAGCTATTTTTTTTTTAAATTGTCTGAAAGAACTACTGAAATAAAAATATTTTCAAAATTAGAGTCTTCAAATTTAAAATCAATCGAAATCAAAGATTTATTTTTGAAATTGAGAAACGTCTTTCCAGCTGAGGGGTTTCTTTACACAACGTAACCCAGAATAAATATTTTAACGAAGTGCGGTAAAATCAAAAGCAGTTCCACATTCGTCAGTTTATTCACTTTGATATGAGAAATAACATTTTCATTGAATTCGAGCCAGATTTTCCTTTAGAGACCTTTTCAATTTTCTCCCAAAAATTATTTTTAATTTTTTGAATTCTTTGAATTATTTCAGTTTTTTAAAAATCTTGGAAACCTTGTTTTTTTAAATTTCGTTGGATTAAGTGTTTTGAATTCCTTTGAATTCTTTGTATTTTTTTCATACTTAGATATTTTTATAAAATTAAGAATATCTACAAACAAAATTTTGTTAGGAAATTACAAATTTTAAGAAACTAGCATCATCAATCGCGCATGTGTAGCTTTACGATTTTGAATTTTGAAACTAAAAGGTCAATTATTAACCAAAAATGGAATAGTTAAATTTTTATTTAATAAAAAACTCATTTTCTACAAAACAGTTGAATTTTCAAGACAAAGAGACGAATTTTCTACAAAAAATTTTCAAATTTTCAAACAAATTTTAAAATGTTCAATTAAAAAAATTAATTTTTAACAAAAAAATTCTTTTTATCAAAGTAGTTCAATTTTCAACCAAAGAGATGAATTTTTAACTAAAATTATGAATCTTCAACATAAAAATTTATTTTTAAGAAAACAGTTAAATTTTCATCAAAAAAAATTTTTAGTTTCACTTTTCAACATCAAAATATGAGTTTCGAACAAAAAGTAAATTTTCTATAAAATTAGTTGAATTTTCAAAAAAAAAAATTTTTTTAACAAAATAGTTGAATTTGGAACCAAAAAGATAACTTTTTAACAAAATTGTTGAATTTTCAAAAAAATAATAAAATTTATAACTAAAAAGATAAGCGAAATAAAACAATTTCAAATTAAAATTTCAAATTTAATCTGCTAATTTTTGTTTGTTTTAATGTTTCCAAAAATTTCTTTATCAAAAGCAGATGGTATCTACGAAGAGATGAATTTTTAAACAAAAAAGACACATTTTCCACAAAATAAAGGAATTTTCAAACCAAAAATAAGAAATTTTAAACAAAAAGGTTAATTTTCAACTATATTTTAATTTTCTACTAAATTGAATAATTTTTAGAATATTTATATAATATAATATACTACTGAATTTATGGTTCAGAATTTGATTGTTTGGTTTGAAATTGAATTATTTTGTTAAATATACAACAATTTTGTTGAAAAGTCATCATTCTCAGTTCAAAATTCAAAAATTTGATTGATTTTTCTTTTCTTTTTTTAATAAACTTTTTTTTTGATTGAAAATTCAACTGCTTTGTAGAAAATTCCCATTTTCGGCTCGAAAATTCGACAATTTGGTAGAAAATTAGACTATTTGGTTAAAAATTTATGTATTTTGTTGAAAATTCGTCTTGGTTGGTTACATCCAACTGCTTTTTATTTTTTATTAAAATCTTTTATTATTGAAATAGAAACTATTACATTTGTCATTGAAAATTCAACTTTTTAGGTTGAAAATCCAAATCCTTGATTGAAAATTGAACTACTTTCTTAAAAGTTCATTTTTTTTGGATAGTGATTTTTTTAACTGAAAATTCATGTTTTCAAAAAATGTATTAAAATGCCGAAAGAAATCTGGGACATTTAAAGGCATTTTTTTAATTTTGAAAGATTTTTCAAAACTTATCAAACGTTTTTAAATTTATTCCAAACTTCAAAAAATTTTTAATTAAAATATTTTTTCGTTGAAATATCAAATATTACATTTTTCGTTAAAAATTCAGTTTTTTTCGTTGAAAATTAAACTTTCTTCATCGAAAACTGAACTACTTTCTTGAAAGTTCATTTTTTTGGTTCAAGATTCATAACTTTAATTGAAAATTCGTTTTTTTGTTTTTTAAAATTATTGTTTTTTAATTAAAAATTAATTTCTTTATTAAAAATTTAACTATTTTGTTGAAAATTTAACTGATTGGTTGTAAATTAACTTTGTCGTTGAAAAGTCATATTATCGGGCTGAAAATTCAACTTTGTTATAAAAACTTCGTCTTTTTCGCTTCAAAATTCAACAATTTGCTATAAAATTGAACATTTTCAGATCATTTTTTTAATTTTGAAAAATTTTTCAAAACTTATCAAATATTTTTTAATTTCTTCCAAACTTCTAAAAGTCTTATATATCTTTTGATTAAAATCTTTTTTTGTTAAAATATCAACTATTACATTTTTCCTTAAAAATTCAGTTTTTTTTGGTTGAAAATTAAACTTTCTTGAATGAAAACTGAACTAATTTCTTAAAAGTTCATTTTTTTGGTTCAAGATTCATAACTTTAGTTGAAAATTCGTTTTTTTGTTTTTTAAAATTATTTTTTTTTAATTAAAAATTAATTTCTTTATTAAAAATTTAACTATTTTGTTGAAAATTTAACTGATTGGTTGTAAATTAACTTTGTCGTTGAAAAGTCATATTATCGGGGTGAAAATTCAACTTTGTTATAAAAACTTCGTCTTTTTCGCTTCAAAATTCAACAATTTGCTATAAAATTGAACATTTTGAGACAATTTTTTTAATTTTGAAAAAATTTTCAAAACTTATGAGATTTATGGTTTAAAAATTATATATTTAGTTAGAAAATATTAGAAACAAAAGAAAATATAAACAAAACATTAAATAAATGAAATTTAGACTAACATCACATCTATTGCTCAAACTATTTAGTTGAAAATTGATGTAATTTGTTAAAAAATCGTCTTTTGTGGTAAAAAAATTAATCTTTTTGGTTAAAAATTCAACTATTTAAAAAATATAAACTGTTTGGTTAAAAATGTATGCATTTTGTTTAAATTTCGTCTTGTTTCGTAGAAAATCAATATTTTTGGTTACATTTTTCGTTACAAATTAATTTTAATGTTGAAAATTATTTTTTTAAATTAAAAATTAATTTTTTCATTACAAATTTAACTTTTTTGTTGAAAATTTCACTAATTGGTTGCAAATGGACTTTTTTCTTGAAAATTCAACTGTTTTATAGAAAATTCGTCGTTATCGCTTACAAACTCAACAATTTAGTTAAAAATTTATGTATTTTGTTGAAAATTCTTT
>CAKNYM010050994.1:120480-130697 GCA_932195095.1 Andricus curvator
GAATTCAACCAAAAAATACGAATTTTCAACCAAAAATGGAATAGTTATTTTTAGGCCAAAAATATGATTTTTCAACAAAATAGTTGAATTTTCAAAAAAAAATTTAATTTTGGAACAAAATAGTTGAATTTTCAACCAAAATAGTTGAATAACAAAAAAAGGGAATTTTCGAAAAAAGAATTGAATTTTCAACCCGAAAGTTAAATTTCAACAAAACAAAATGAAGTTTCATACCAAGATATGAATTTTTAAAACAAAACTTTGAATCTTCAATAAAAAAAAATTAATTTTTAACAAAGTAATTCAACTTTTAACTAAATAGTTGAATTTTTAAACAAAAACAATGAAATCTCAACAAAAAATGTAATACAGAATATTTCAACCAAAAAAGATTTGAATTTTTAATCAAAAAGAGTTAAATTCAAACAAAAAAGACGAATTTTCAAAAAAAGATCAATTTTCAACCAAAAATGGAATAGTTATTTTGAGGCCCAAAGAGACAATTTTTTTAAAAAGACAGTTGAATTTTCAGCACAAAAAGATGATTTTTCAACCAAAAAAGATGAGTTTTTAACGAAATAAATAAATTTTCAAAAAAAATGAAATTTTGGAATAAAACATTTCAATTTTCAACTAAAAAATAGAAGTTTTTAACCATAACTGGAATGTCACTTTTTCAGTTTAAACAATTAATTTTTAACAAAAAAAAAGTTTCAAACAAAGATATGAATTTTTAACTCAAATTTTGAATCTGCAATTAAAAAATTAATTTTTAAGAAATTAGTTCAACTTTTAACTAATTAGTTGAATTTTTAAACAAAAAAGATGAATTATCAACAAAAAATGTAATAGTTGATATTTCACCAAAAAAGATTTTAATTTTTAACCAAAAAGAGTTGAAGTCAACCAGAAAAGACGAATTTTCAAAAAAAGAAGATTAATTTTTAACCAAAACTGGAACAGTTATTTTTAGGCCCAAAAAGACCAATTTTGTTAGAAGACAGTTAATTTTTTTTTTTTTTAAAAGAAGATTTTTAAACAAAAAGATGATTTTTTAATAAAATAGTTGAATTTTCAACAAAACAATTAATTTTTTCAACAAAAAAGTTAATTTTGTAACTAAATAGTTGAATTTTCACCCAAAATAGTTGAATGTTTAACAAAAGAAGGAATTTTCGAAAAAACAATTGAATTTTCAACCCGAACATTAATTTTCCACAAAACAAAATGAAGTTTCAAATAAAGATATGAATTTTTAACTAAAATTTTGAATCTGCAATTAACAAATGACTTTTTTGAGAAATTAGTTCAACTTTTAACTAATTAGTTGAATTTTTAAACAAAAAAGATGAATTCTCAACAAAACATGTAATAGTTGATATTTCACCAAAAAATATTTTAATTTTTAATCAAAAATAGTTGAATTGAACCAGAAAAGACAAATTTTCAAGAAACGAAGATTAATTTTTAACAAAAACTGGAATAGTTATTTTTAGGTCAAAGGAGACAAATTGTTTTAGAAGACATTTGAATTTTTAACAAAAAAATATGATTTTTGAACAAAAAAGATGATTTTTAAACAAAAAAGATGATTTTTTAACAAAATAGTTGAATGTTTAACAAAAGAAAGCAATTTTCGAAAAAAACAATTGAATTTTCAACCCGAAAATTAATTTTTAACAAAAAAAAAATAAAGTTTCAAACAAAGATATGAATTTTTAAAATAAAACTTTTAATCTTTAATAAAAAAAAAATTAATTTTTAACAAAGTAGTTCAACTTTTAACTAATTAGTTGATTGTTCAAACAAAAAAATGAATTCTCAACAAAACATGTAATTGTTGATATTTCCACCAAAAAAGATTTTAATTTTTAATTAAAAAAAAGTTGAATTCAACCAAAATAGACGAATCTTCAAAAAAAGAAGATTAATTTTTAACCGAAACTGCAACAATTATTTTTAGGCCCAAAGAGACCAATTTTTTTAGAAGACAGTTAAACTTTCTACACAAAAAGATGATTTTTTAACAAAATAGTTGAATTTTCGAAAAAAAAAATTAAATTTTTGAAGAAAACAGTTAAATTTTTAAATAAATAGTTGCATTTTCAAATTACAAAGATGAATTTTACACCGAAAGACGTATTTTCAACAAAATACACGATGAATTTTCTACAAAAAAAGACGAATTTTTAACCAAATAGTTCAATTTTCAACTAAAAAATAGAAGTTTTTAACAAAAAACTGGAATGTTACATTTTCAGTTAAAAAAATTAATTTTCAACACAAAAAACGAGTTTTCAACCAGAGATATGAATTTTTAACTACTATTAACTAATTAGTTGATTTTTTAAACAAAAAAGATGATTTTTTAACAAAATGGTTGAATTTTCAACAAAATAATTAATATGTTAATTAATATGCTTAATTTAGAAAGCTTTGACATATTATATTAAAATATATTGCTAAATATATTACCACCATCGATTAAATAAATAATTAAATAATACTAAAAACATAATTTTTCAATCACTTATTGAATTTGTCTATAAAGTCTATGAATTTGAATATTAATTCAAACAAATTTTTATCTTATCTTCTTATACTTAAAATTCGGGTTAATAATAAAGGTAATATATTAAATTCAATTTAAACCGCTTCAAATACCTAACTTTTCAAGTAAAAATATTGCATTTTCGACAAGAGAGATGAATTTTGAACCAAATAATTCAATTTTCAACCGAAAAGATTAATTTTCTACCCAAAAAAAAATATTTCTTAACAAAATATATGAATTTTCAAACAAATAGTTAAATTTTCAATTAAAAAGGATAAATTGTCAACCAAGACTTGAATATTTAAATTTTCAGTTAAAAAAATTTAAGTTCAACCAAAGAGATAAATTTTCAACTAAAATGATGGAATATTCAATTGGAATAGTTAGATTTTCAATTTTTTTAAAAATAATAATTAAAAAAAAATAATTTTCAAAGAAATTGATGAATTCTCAACTAAAATGATGAATATTTAACTGTAATAGTTGAATTTTAAACCAAAAAGATGTTTTTTCAACTATAATGATGAATTATTAAAAAGCATAATTGAATTTTCAACAAAAAGATTAATTTCTAACCAAGAAGATTACTTTCTACCAAAAAAGACGAATTTTCAACTTAAAAAGATAATTTTTTAATCAAAAATTTAATAGTTTAATTTTTATTTTGAAAAATTGATGTTTGAAAAAAGAGATGAACTTTTAACTAAAATCAGTCAACGAAAAAACGAATTTTCAACAAAATAGCTAATTTTTCAACCAAAGAGATGAATTTTCAATTAAAATAATGAATCTCCAACCAAAAAAATTAATTTTCAAAAAAAGAGATTAACTTTCAACCAAGTAATTAAATTTTCGTTTAAAAAAAGATGAATTCTGCAAGCAAAATATAGTAGTTGATATTTCAACCAAAAAAGATTTCAATTTTTAATAAGAAACAGTGGAATTCCACCATAAAATACAACTTTTTAACATGAGTTGAACTTTCATCTAAGAAAGATTTTTCAGTAAAGAAAGAGAAAAGAATGCAAACAAACTGTTGAATTTTTAAACAAAAATATTAATTTACTACCAAAAAAAAGAAGATTTTTCAACAAAATACATGAATTCCCAACCAGACAGATGAATGTTCAAACAAGAAGATTAATTTCCTACCGAAAAAGACGATTTTTCAGTGAAATAGTTATATTTTCAAACACATTTATGAGCTTTCAACTAAAATGATGAATCTTCAACTAGAATAATTGAATTATTACCCAAAAAGATTAATTTTCTACCAAGAAGATTAAGTTCTATGAAAAAGAGGAATTTTCAACTGAAAAAAATTAATTTTTCAACAAAAAATTGAATAGTTGAATTTTTAGTTAAAAAAAATTAATTTTCAACCAAAGAGATGAATTTTCAATTAAAATGATGAATTTTCAACTGAAAAAATTAATTTTCAACAAAAGAGTTTAACTTTCAACCAAGTAATTAAATTTTTGTTTAAAAAAAGATGAAATCTGAAATAAAAATGTAGTATTTGATATTTCTGCCGAAAAGAGCTAATTTTCAACAATATATATGAATTTTTAACTAAAAACAATCAATTTTCAACAAAAAATAGAATACTACAACTGTAATTTTTTGTTAAAACATATATTTTTTTTGTAAATAAATGTACAAAATTTAACAAAAAAATACAGTTCAATACAAATAGCTAATTTTTTCTTGTATTTTCTTGAAGAAAAGTAAATAAATTAACAATAAAGGTCAAGTTTCTACAATTCAAAAATTTGTTAACTTTTTGAAAAATTTTGAATAATAAATGAAAATTGAAAGATTATTAATTTGGAAAATAATCGAGTAAGTTTAAAATATATTTAGAAGTTTTGAAAAAATTCAAAAATAACTAAAAACGCGAAAAGATTTCAAAAAATTTTAAACAAAATATAGATATTATTTTAAGATGTCGAACACAACATTTATCAGCTTTTTAAACATGTTTAAAGGTTTAAAATGAATAAAGAATTTGTATCAAAGTTTCTAGAAAAACTAACAATTTTTTTTTAAAAGTAATTATAAAAGAATATTTAATAAGATTTCATAAGTTTCCAAAAAAGAATCTGGATGATTTTAAGCAAATTTGTGTACTTTTGCAGGATTTTCAAAAAATTGTACGAAAAATTCCGAGTTCCAAGATAATAAAATTATCATTAGATTTCTGGAAAATTTTTAAAGGATTTTTTTGAACAAATTTTGAAGAGAATATTTAAAAAGATTTCAAAAAAAATTTTAATGTATTAATTAACGTTTCTACCTTAAAATTGCTTAGAATAATATAATTTTGAAAATTTATAAATTTTTTATCCATATTCTTCAATTCATAACATTTTTAATGATGGAAGATATTTTTTTGAATATTTAGCAATATTTTACTTTTCATTTAAAATGAGCAATTATAAATTAAATATTAAAAACTAAACAATTTCAAACTGATGCATTTGAAATAGAAAGCCTTGAATCTTTAATATTTCAGAGTGTTAAATTTTGAACGTTACAATTTTAATTCTTCTATTTAACAAATTTTTAATACGTAAGTGAAATTATTGAATTTTGACGCATAAATAACAATTGAACAATTATCAATTTGAAAAAAATTTGAGTTAGTTTAAGAGATATTTACAAGTTTTAACAAGATCCAAATTTAATTTAAAACTGGAAAAGATTTCGAAAAATAAAAAACTTTCGAAATAAAATTTTGAAGTTTTTAAGGATCCTTAAAGTTTTTAAGAAAATAAAACAATTTTCTTAAGTATGCTGGGAATTTTAAAATGATTTTTTGTCTTGAAAAATTAATTTTGAGAAAATATTTAAAAAGATGTAAAAAAAATTTGAATAATAAATGACAATTGAACAATTATTATTTTGGAAAATAATCGATTAAGTTTAAAATATATTTAGAAGTTTTGAAAAGATTACAAAATAATTTAAAACGTGAAAAGATTTTTAAACATTTAAAACACAATAAAGATTTTTGAAGATGTCGAACATAAAATTTATAAGCTTTTTAAACATTTTGAAAGGTTTTAAATGAATAAAAAATTTGTATCGAAATTCCTAGAAAAACTAACAATATTTTTTTGTTTGCAAAAATTAATTATAAAAGAATATTTAATGAGATTTCCTAAATTTTCAAAAAAGAATCTGGATGATTTTAATGTAATTTTTGTACTTTTACAGGATTTTAAAAAAATTTTACGAAAAATTCCGAGTTCCAGGATAATAAAATTATTATTAGATTCTTGGAGAATTTTTGAAGGATTTTTTTAAAACAAATTTTAACGTATAAATTAATGTTTCTAGCTAACAATTGAACAATTATCAATTTAGAAAATTGTTGAGTTTGTTTAAGAGATATTTACAAGTTTTGACAAGATCCAAATTTAATTTAAAACTGAAAAAGATTTCGAAAAATAAAAAAACTTTTGAAATACAATTTTGAAGCTCAAAGGTTTTAAGAAAATAAAGCTGGGAATTTTGAAATGATTTTTTGTTTTGAAAAATTAATTTTAAGAGAATATTTAAAAAGATTAAAGAAATTTTTTGAATAATAAATGACAATTGAACGATTATTATTTTGGAAAATAATCGATTAAGTTTAAAATATATTTCGAAGTTTTGAAAAGATTCAAAAATAATTTTAAACGTGAAAAGATTTTAAAATATTTAAAATAGAATGTAGATTTTTGAAGATCTCGAGCACAAAATTGATAAGCTTTTTAAGAATTTTCAAAGGTTTTAAATGAATAAAAAATTTGTATCAAAATTGCTAGAAAAACTAACAATTTATTTTTTTGTTTGGAACATTTAATTTTAAAAGAATATTTTATAAGATTTCCTAAATTTTCAAAAAAGAGTCTGGATGATTTTAAGGTAATTTTTTTACTTTTGCAGAATTTTCAAACAATTGTATGAAATATTCCGAGTTTCAAGATAATAAAGTTATTATTACATTCTTGGAAAATTTTTAAAGGATTTTTTAAAACAAATTTTTAATCGAATATTTAAAAACATTTCAAAACAAATTGTAATGCATAAATTAACGTTTCTAGCTTAAAATTACTTAAAATAATATAATTTTGCAAATTTATAAATTTTTTTATCCATATTCCATGAAATGAGCAATTATAAATCAAATATTAAAAACTAAACAATTTCAAACTGAATTCTTTGAAATAGAAAGCCTTGAATCGTTAATATTTCAGTGTGTTAAATTAAAACTTTGATTTGGAAAAATGAAAAACTTTCGAAATAAAAGTTTGAAGCTTTTTGAGGATCTTTAAAGATTTTAAGAAAATAAAAAAAAATCTTAAGTTTGCTGGGAAAATTTAAAATTATTTTTTGTTGAAAAATTAAATTTGAGACAATATTTAAACAAAATTAAAAAAAAAATTTAATAATAAATCACAATTAAACAATTATTAATTTGGAAAATAATCGATTGAGTTGAAAATATATTTAGAAGTTTTGAAAAGATTAAAAAATAATTTAAAACGTGAAAAGGTTTCAAAACATTTAAAACACAATGTAGATTTTTGAAGATGTCGAACACAAAATTGATAAGCTGTTTAAGAATATTGGAAGGTTTTAAATGAATAAAAAATTTGTATCAAAATTGCTAGAAAAACTAACAATTTTTTTGTTTGGAAAATTTAATTTTAAAAGAATATTTTATAAGATTTCCTAAATTTTCAAAAAAGAGTCTGGATGATTTTAAGGTAATGTTTGTACTTTTGCAGGATTTTCCAAAAGTTGTACGAAAAATTCCGAGTTTGAAGATAATAAAACTATTATTAGATTCTTGGAAAATTTTTAAAGGATTTTTTTAAACAAATTTTTAATAGAATATTTAAAAAGATTTCAAAACAAATTTTATTGTATAAATTAATGTTGCTAGCTTAAAATTGATTAAAATAATATAATTTTGAAAATTTATTCATTTTTTTATCCATATTCTTCAATTCATAACATTTTTAATGAAGGAAGATACTTTTTTTAATATTTAGCCATATTTTACTTTTCATTTAAAATGAGTAATTATAAATCAAATATTAAAAACAATTTCAAACTGAATTATTTGAAGTAGAAAGCCTTGAATCTTTAATATTGCAGTGTTAAATTTGAATTCTGAACGTTACAATTTTGATTTACAGTTTTGATAAGATCCAAACCTAATTTAAAACTGGAAAAGATTTCGAAAAATAACAAGCTTTGAAAAATAAATTTTTGAAGCTTTTTGAGGATCTTTAAAGATTTTAAGAAAATAAACAAAAATCTTAAATTTGCTGGGAAAATTTAAAATGATTTTGTTTAGAAAAATTAATTTTAGGAGAAAATGTAAACAAAATTTTAAAAAAATTTGAATAAGAAATAACAATTGAACAATTATTATTTTGGAAAATAATCGATTAAGTTTAAAATATATTTAGAAGTTTTGAAAAGATTCAAAAATAATTTAAAACGTGAAAAGATTTCAAAACATTTAAAACACAATATAGATTTTCGAATATGTCGAACACAAAATGGATAAGCTTTTCGAGAATTTTGAAAGGTTTTAAATGAATACAAAATTTGTATCAAAATTTCTAGAAAAACTAACATTTTTTTAAAATTAATTATAAAAGAATATTTAATAAGATTTCCTACATTTTCAAAAAAGAATCTGGATGATTTTATGGTAATTTTTTTACTTTTGCAGGATTTTCGAAAAATTGTACGAAAAATTCCGAATTCCAAGATAATAAAATTATTATTAGATTTTTTTAAAACAAATTTTTAATGGAATATTTAAAAAGATTTCGAAACAAATTTTAATGCATAAATTAATGTTCCTAGCTTAAAATAATATAATTTTGAAAATTTAAAAAACTTTTTATCCATATTCTTCAATTCATAACATTTTTAATGAAGGAAGATTTTTTTTTGTAATATTTCAGCAATATTTTATTTTTCATTTGAAAGTAGTAAAAGTATAAATTAAATATTAAAAACAATTTCAAACTGAATTATTGGAAATAGAAAGCCTTGAATCTTTAATATTTCAGAGTGTCAAATTTTAATTCTTCTATTTAACAAATTTTTAATATTTAAGTGAAATTATTGAATTTTGATGCATAAATAACAATTGAACAATTATCAATTTGGAAAAAAATCGAGTTAGTTTAAGAGATATTTACAAGTTTTAAGAAGATCCCAACCTAATTTACAACTGTAAAACATTTCGGAAAATAAAAAACTTTCGAAATAAAATTTTGAAGCTTTTTGAGGATCTTTAAAGATTTTAAGAACATAAAAAAAAAATCTTAAGTTTGCTGGGAAAATTTTAAATGATTTTGTTTTGAAAAATTAAATTTGAGAAAATATTTAAACAAAACTTTTTAAAAAATTTAATAATAAATGACAATTGAACAATAATTATTTTGGAAAACAATAGATTAAGTTTAAAATATATTGAGAAGTTTTGAAAAGACTCTAAAACAATTTAAAACCTGAAAATATTTCAAACCATTTAAAACACAATATAGATTTTGGAATATGTCGAACATAAAATTTATAAGCTTTTTAAACATTTTGAAAGGTTTTAAATTAATTAAAAATTTGTATCAAAATTCCTAGAAAACTAAAAAAAATTTCTTTTAAAAAATTAATTATAAAAGAATATTTAATAAGATTTACAAAAATTTCAAAAAAGAATCTGAATGATTTTAAGGTAATTTTTTTACTTTTGCAGGATTTTCAAAAAATTGTACGAAAAATTCCGAGTTCCAAGATAATAAAATTATTATTAGATTCTTGGAAAATTTTTGAAGGATTTTTTAAAAACATATTTTAATATATAAATTAAGGTTTCTAGCTAACAATTGAACAATTATCAATTTAGAAAATTTTTGAGTTAGTTTAAGAGATATTTATAAGTTTTGACAAGATCCAAATTTAATTTAAAACTGGAAAAGATTTCGAGAAATAAGAAAACTTTTGAAATACAATTTTGAAGCTTTTTAAGGATACACAAAGGTTTTAAGAAAATAAAGCTGGAATTTTGAAATGATTTTTTGTTTTGAAAAATTAATTTTAAGAGAATATTTAAAAATATTAAAAACATTTTTTGAATAATAAATGACAATTAAACGATTACTAATTTGGAAAATAATCGAGTAAGTTTAAAATATATTTAGAATTTTTGAAAAGATTCCAAAATAATATAAAATTAAAAAGATTTCAAAACATTTAAAACACAATAAAGATTTTTGAAGATGTCGAACACAAAATGGATAAGCTTTTTAAGCATTTTGAAAGGTTTTAAATGAATGAAAAATTTTTGTCAAAATTCATAGAAAAACTAACAATATTTTTGTTGTTGAAAAAATTAACTATAAAAGAATATTTAATAAGATTTCCTAAATTTTCAACAAAAAAATCTAGATGATGTTAGGGTAATTTTTTTACTTTTCCAAGATTTTCAAAAAATTTTACGAAAAATCCGACTTCCAAGATAATAAAATTATTATTAGATTTCTGGAAAGTTTTTAATGGATTTTTTTTTTACAAATTGTTAAGAAAACATTTAAAAATATTTAAAAACAAATTTTAATGTATAAATTAATGTTTCTAGCTTAAAATTGCT
>CAKNYM010050995.1:0-13799 GCA_932195095.1 Andricus curvator
AAATATATAAATAAATATATTAACATATATATATATATATATATATATATACGTCACGGGACGTGACACATACTTTAGAGGAGTTTTAACCAATTTTAAAAATTGTAAAGGATTTGAAAGGATTTCCAAAGATTTAAACGACTTTTGCGGAATTTCAAGCGACTTTTAGAATCTTTAACAAATTTTAAGAAATTCTGAAGGATTTGTAACAATTTTCAAGGATTTTCAAAATTTTCACGGGATTTTAAGCAAATTTTAGAGATTTTTAAGGATTTATAAAAATTTCAAATCATCTTGCTGGATTTTATAAAAGTTTAAGATATCTTCAAAGGATTTTTGAGAAATTCCTAAGGATTAAAATTGATTCCCATGAATTTCAAAGGATTTCACGGAATTTTAGGCAAATTTTAGAGATTTTAAAGGATATTTGGGAAAAAGTTTCTAAGAATTTGAGAAGAATCCCTCAGGATTTAAAAGGATTTCTAAGTGTTCTAAAGATTTTTAGGGATGCTTTATTAAATTGTAGAAACTTCAAAGTATTTCAAAGGAATTTTAAGTATGTTTTAGAGATTTCAAAGGATTTAGAAAGATTTTGCGAGATTTTAGAGATTTTGAAGAATTTCCAAAAAATTCCTAAGGATATATACCTTGTATTTTTATTAATGTTTTGAGATTCTAAGGAAATTTCAGGGATTTTAAAGGATTTGAACAAAATCTTTGAGGATTTGATCAAAATCCCTGAGGATTTAAAATAATCCCTAAGAATTTGGACAAAATCCCTAAGGATTTAAAAATAATCCCCAAGAATTTGAACAAAGTCCCTAAAGACTTGAAAATAATCCGTGAGGATTTGAACGAAATTCTTAAGGATTTGAACAAAATCCCTAATTATTTAAAAATAATCCCTAAGGATTTGAACAAAATTCCTGAGGATTTGAAAATAAAACCTGAGGATTTGAACAAAATTCTTAAGGATTTAAACAAAATGCCGAAGGATTTGAGAATAATCCCTAAGGATTTGAACAAAATCCCTAAGTATTTAAAAATAATCCCTAAGGATTTGAACAAAATTCCTAATTATTTAAAAATAATCCCTAAGGATTTGAACAAAATACGTAAGGATTTGAAAATAATCCCTGAGGATTTGAACAAAATTCTCAAGTATTTGAACAAAATCCCTGAGGGTTTGAAAATAATCCCAAAGAATTTAAACAACATCCCTAAGGATTTGAAAATAATCCCTAAGCATTTGACGAAAATTCCTAAGGATTTGAACAAAATTCTTGAGGATTTGAACAAAATCCCTAAGGATTTGAAAATAATCCCTAAGGATTTGAACAAAATCCGTAAGGATTTGAAAATAATCCCGGAGAATTTAAACAAAATTCTTAAGGATTTATTGAACAAAATCCCGATGGATTTGAAAATAATCCCTAAGGATTTGAACAAAATCCCTAATTATTTGAAAACAATCCCTAAGGATTTGAGCAAAGTTCCTGAGGATTTGAAAATAATCCCAATTTGAACAAAATTCTTGAGGATTTGAAAGGATTTCTATGTATTCTAAAAATTTTTAGGGATGCTTTATTAAATTTTAGAAACTTCAAAGTATTTCAAAGGAATTTCAAGTTAGTTTTAGAGATTTCAAAGGATTTAGAAAGATTTTGCGAGATTTTAGAGATTTTGAAGAATTTCCAAAAAATTCCTAAGGATATATACCTTGTATTTTTATTAATTTTTTGAGATTCTAAGGAAATTTCAGGGATTTTAAAGGATTTGAACAAAATCTTTGAGGATTTGATCAAAATCCCTGAGGATTTAAAATAATCCCTAAGAATTTGGACAAAATCCATAAGGATTTAAAAATAATCCCCAAGAATTTGAACAAAATCCCTAATTATTTGAAAATAAACCCTCAGGATTTGAACACAATTACTAAGGAAATAATTATATAATAATTAATAATTATATTATAATTATAATAATATAATTATAATGATATAATTATAATAATTATTATAAATCATTATAATCCTAAGGAAATAATTCCTAAAGATTTGAACAAAATCCCTAAGGATTTGAAAAGAATCTCTGAGGATTTGAACAAAATTCCTGAGGATTTGAAAATAATTCATAAGGATTTGAACAAAATCCCTAAGGATTTGAAATTAATCCCTAAGGATTTGAAAATAATCCCTAAGGATTTGAACAAAATCCCTAAGGATTTGAAAATAATCACTGAGGATTTTTAAAAAAATCCTTAAGGATTTGAAAAAATCCCTATTTAATGAAATTTTAATCCATTTTTAGAATCCTTAAAGGATTGAAAGAAATTTCAAAGGATATTAAGGGATTCCCAATTATTTAAAAGGATCTCACAGGATTTTCCACAAATTTGAAAGATTTCAAAGGATTTTAAAAAAATTCCTAAAGATTTGGAAGGATTTCCGGAAATTTTAAAAGTTTTTACAGAATTTCGAGTGAATTTTAGATTGGTCATAGGATTAGAGAAATTGTCCAGAAATTTTCAGGCGATTACCTTGCATTTTAAATAATTTTTAAAAATTCTAAACAAATTTGAGAGATTTTAAGGGATTTGAACAAAATCCCTGAGGACTTAAAAAGAAATCCTTAAAGATTCGAAAATAATCCCTGAAGATTTAAAAAAATCCTTCAATATTCGAAAAAATTTTCTAAAAATCCCTATTTAATGAAATTTCAAATGATTTTAAACTATATATCTTGAGCGATTCCAAACTCCAGAAGATTTCATAA
Organism: Andricus curvator; assembly: GCA_932195095.1. Classification (NCBI taxonomy): domain Eukaryota; kingdom Metazoa; phylum Arthropoda; class Insecta; order Hymenoptera; family Cynipidae; genus Andricus; species Andricus curvator. The sequence continues at coordinate 2,776 of CAKNYM010050995.1, forward strand.
ATTTCCAAAGATTTCAAAAGGTTCTACGAAATAATAAATTTTTCAAATAAATTTACAGGGATTTCTCGAGATTTTTAAATATTTAGAGGATTTTACGCAATTTCAAGTGGTTTTTAGAATCCTTGAAGGATTTTAATAAATTTATAATTATTTCAAGGGATTCTCAAGTATTTCAAAGGATTTTAGAGAATTTAAAACAAATTTAAGAGATTTTAAAGGTTTTGTCAGGATTTCCTAAGATTGTCAAGGATTTCGCGAGATTTTAAGCAAATTTGAGAGATTTTAAAGGTTTTAAAATCAATCCCCAAAGATTTAAAAGAATTTCTGAATATTTCAAAGGATTTTACTCAAAATAAAGGGATCTTTAAGATATTGAAAGAATTTGAAAAAATTCCGAAGGGTCTAGCTGAAGGAATTCCCGAGCATTTCAAAAAATTTTACAGAATTTTGAGGAAATTTGAGAGATTTTAAAGGAATTTACAAATTTTTAATGTATTTCAAAAACTGGACGATTTCAAGGAAGTAATATTTCCAAATATTTTGAAGAATTTTATCAAATTGAAAATTTTTAAAATGAATTTCAAGAACTTCTTTACGATTTTAGGGGATTTTTCTAATTTTCCTAATATTTTGGAGGATTTTATTTCAGAATGTTAGAAGATTTTGAAGTATTTCGATAGGATTTGAATGATTTTTAAACACTTTCAAGGATTTCAAAAAAAAATTGAAAAATTGCTAAGGATTTCAAAGGATTTGATCAAATTTCGAAGAATTTAAGTAGATTTTATAGGATTTCAATATATTTCAAGAAAGTCCCAAAAATGTGAAATAAATTTGAAAGTTTTTCCAGAGTATCCAAAGAATTTTCAAGATTTTCAAGAAACTTTCACTTTTCAAAGATATCTATTAATTTCCAAACAATTTGAAAGAGTCTTAGATAATTTCAAGCTATTTCCTAAGATTTTTAAGGATTTCCCATAATTTACCATTTTCCCCTGATATTACAACGAATTAAGAAGTATCAAAAATGAATGATTCATTATTGAATTATAATCGACGCAGACCAAATTTAATTCCTGAAAATTCGATTCAAGAATTTCCAAATTCACATCAATCAATCCAAAAAAATCAGGATCGTCAATTTTCACACTCATTATTTGCCTCTCCAAATTTTCTCCGTCCTTTCAAATTCCAAATTAACATCAAACAATCAAAAAAAAAATCAGATCGTCAATTTTGACAATCGATATTTGCCTCTCCAAATTTGCTCCATCCTTTCAAATTGCAAATTCACATCAATCAATCCAAAAAAAATCAGATCGTCAATTTTGACACTCGATATTTGCCTCTCCCTCCTTTCAAATTCCAAATTAACATCAATCAATCCAAAAAAATCAGATCGTCAATTTTGACACTCAATATTTGCCTCTTCGAATTTCCTCCATTCTTTCAACTTCCAAATTCACTTTTTAGCGCACTCAACAGACACCCTGCTGCCATCTCTCTCCAACTTCTCGAATCGCGGTAGCCATTTTGTTTCTGGAGGTGGCCAGAAGGTCGCCGTGGTGTCGCGGCACACCCGCGCATGTCCATTGGTCTCTCCTTCGGTCCTCCAACATGTTCCCCTCGAGCAGGAGCCACCGGCTCTATCCCCTCTCCGCGTCACTCCTCCCCACCACCGCACGCAACCACCCACTCTCGCCAATTTGCCACCACTCTTCCGCCGGGCGGGGAGGGAGCTCCCCTCCACTCGCGTCCACCCCACCTCCTTATTGACGCTCCAGCGCCACTACGCGCGAGCCTCACCCTACTCTCTTCTCCTCCCCACTCTTCGGTTTGATGCTCCAACCCATCGGTTTCCCGCTCCCCACCCGGCTGGAACGAGTGAATGACAATCCACCGTCTCACCTCACCGTCCCACCAGCCACGCCGTCACGATATTATCACTCCGTTTTACTTGCGATTTATCGGCCTTTATCAACCGCATTGCCACGGAACTAGTGCGTCTGCTCTCTTAGGCGAACTTTGACGAACTTGGATGGGAGATGTTCTATTTTATGGGTTAAGAGTTCACGGGTCATCAATGCAAATTTGGAAGGGGGATTTTGATCGTTTTCTTTGTTAGAAAAAAAAGTATCGATCAGGGAATTTTTCTGATTTCTGAATCGTTTTCTTTGTTAGAAAAAAAAGTATCAGTCAGGGAGTTTTTCTGATTTCTGAATCGTTTTTTTTTGTTAGAAAAAAAAGTATCGATCAGGGAATTTTTCTGATTTCTGAATCGTTTTTTTTTGTTAGAAAAAAAAAGTATCGATCAGGGAATTTTTCTGATTTCTGAATCGTTTTCTTTGTTAGAAAAAAAAGTATCAGTCAAGGAATTTTTCTGATTTCTGAATCGTTTTCTTTTTCAGAAAAAAAAAAGTATCAGTCAGGGAATTTTTCTGATTTTTTCTTTTCGTATGGTAAAAGTTTCCTGTTTTAACCTTTCTCTAAAAAAAGGAAATAGTAAAGGGACATTTTTTTATCCATCTGTTTGGTTGAAAATTAAACTATTTTGATAACTTTTTTTTTACTGAAAATCGAAATATATCTCATTGATAGTTAAAAATTGATCTTTTTAGTTGAGTATTCATCTATTAAATTTTTTACTAAGAATTCATAATTTTTGTTGAAAATTCATCATTTTTTTCGAAAATTAAATTATTTGGTTGAAAAAATCATTTTATTAGTCAGATTTTCAACAAATGAAATTTTCATTCGTTGAAAATCTGACTATTGATAGAATTTTTTTCAAATAATTGTTTAAGATAATAATTTAACTATATCCATTCTTGACTGAAAATGAATCGTTTTTAGTTGAAAATTTATGTATTTTTTATGAATTTATTATTTTTTCGTAGAAAATTAATTTCAATAAGTGAAAATTAATCGTTTTTAGTTCAAAATTAAGCATTTCAAGATGAAAATTTAACAATTTGGTTGAAAATTGATGGATTTTGTCTTTTTTCCGTAGAAATCAATCTTCTTGATTGAAAATTTAATTATTTGGTTAAAAGCTGAACAACTTTATTAAGAAACAAATTTATTAGTTTAGGATCCTTATTTTTTATTAAAAATTGAACTGCTTCGTCAAAAATTCTTTTTCTTAGGTAAAAAAATTGATCGTTTTTAGTTGAAAATTAATTTTTTATTAAGAATTTATCATTTTTGATGAAAATTCATCACTTTTGTTGAAAATTTAATTACTTTTTTAAGAAATCATTCAACTATTTTATGGAAATCTTTTAAATTTACTTTTTAAACAAAATAATTAACTGTATTTCATTATTGGTTGGAAATTGATCGGTTTTAGTTAAGAATTGATCGTTTTTATTTGAAAATTCAACTATTAAATGTTTTATTGAGATTTTTTTTTTAATTCATCTAAGTGGTTGAAAGTTTAACTAGTTTGTTCAAAATTCATTTTATTAGTTAAGAATCCATTTCCTTGGTTTCAAAATTTTACTATTTTGTTAACAATTATTTTTATTAGAAATTAATTGATTAGGTAGAAAATTGATTGTTTTTAGGGTTTAAGATTTAATAATTTGGTTGGAAAATCATGTATTTTGTTGTAAATTCATATTTTTCTAGAAAATTAATCTTTTTGATGGAAAATTTAAATGCTCTGTTGAGAGCTAAACTACTTAGTTAACAATTAATTTTATTAGTTGAAAATTTATCCTTTTTGTTGAAAATTTAACTATATTATTAAAAAGCAATTTTCATAATTGAAGGTCGATCTCTTTGGTTTAAAATTTAACTATTTTTATGAAGTTTTTTTTCAAAATTAATTTTCTTGAACGAAAAATTTAACTGTATCCTATTAATGGTTGAAAAATTATCAATTCTATTGGAATGTTTAACAATTTACTTCAAAATTTATGTATTTTGTTGTAAATTCATTTTTTTGTAGAAAATGAATCTTTTTGATTGAAAATTCAATTGCTTTGTGAAAGCTACTATTATTTATGTGCTAAAAATTCATTTTCTTAGTTAAAAATTCCTCTCTTTGTTTGAATATTAAACTATTTTTATAACAATTTTTTTTTGAATGAAAATGGAAATATAAAATTAATAGTTATTATTAATTATTAATAGTCATTAATAGTTAGAAAGTGATCATTTTTAGTTTAAAATTTAATAATTTGGTTGAAAATTCATGTATTTTGTTGTAAATTCATGTTTTTCTAGAAAATTAATCTTTTTGATGAAAAATTTGAATGCTTTGTTTAAAGCTAAACTACATAGTTAACAATTAATTTTATTGATTGAAAATGTATCATTTTTGTTCAAAATTTAACTATATTATTAAAAATCAATTTTCCTAATTGAAGATCGATATCTTTGGTTGAAAATTTAATTATTTTAATGAAATGTTTTTTGAAAATTAAGTTTCTTTAACGGAAAATTTAACAGTATCCCATTAATGGTTGAAAAATTATTAGTTTTAGTGAAATGTTTAACAATTTACTTCAAAGTTTATGTATTTTGTTGTAAATTCATTTTTTTTGTAGAAAATAAATCTTTTTGATTGAAAATTCAATTTCTATACTATTATTTGGTAAAAATTCATTTTATTAGTTGAGAATTCCTCTTTTTGATTAAAAATTTAACTATTTTCTTGAAAATTCGTTTTTGTATTTGCTGAAAATTGATCGTTTTTAGTTGAACATTTCAAACTATTAAATTTTTCACTAAAAAATCACCATTTTTGTTGAAAAATTATTAATTTTGTTGAAAATTTAACTTCTTGTTCAAAAATTCATTTTTTCATTTAGAGATTTAAAACTTAACTTTTTCTTCTTTAAATTTAACAATATCCCATTAATTGTTGGAAAATCAGTTTTAGTTGAATATTTAACAATTCCCTTCAAAATTTATGTATTTTGTTGTAAATTAATTTTTTTTTTTAGAAAATTGATTTTTTTATTGAAAATTCAAATGCTTTGTGAAAGTTTTTCTTTTTTTGAAATTGATCGTTTTCAGTTGAAAATGCAACTATTAAATTTTTTACTAAGAATTCATCATTTTTGTTGAAAATTCATCAATTTTGTTGAAATTTCATCGATTTTGTTGGAAAGTCATCAATTTTATTGAAAATATAACTACTTGATTAAAATTTTTTTTTGTTAGTTGAAGATCCATCTCTTTGGTTGAAAATTTAACTATTTTATTGAAATTTTTTTTTAAATTAAATTTTTGACTGAAAATTAAACTATTTTCGATAATTGGTTGAAAATTGATTATTTTTAGTTAAATATTTAACAATTCGATTGAAAATGTCTTTATTTTTCTTGTAAATTTGATTTTTTTTTACAGAAAATTAATCTTTTTTGAAAGCTAAAGTAATTTCTTCAAAATTCATTTTATTAGTTGAAGATCCTTTTTTTTGCTTTAAAATTTGACTATTTGATTGAAAATTTATTTATTTTTTTTGTAGAAAATTAATGTTCTTCGAAAACTGAAGCAATTTAGTAAAAATTCATTTTGTTAGTTGAAGATGCCTTTCTTTAGTTGAAAATTTAACTATTTTTAAACTATTTTCTCAAAAATTCGTTTTTTGTTGTTGTTGAAAATTGACCTTCTTAATTAAAAATTCAATTAATAAATTTTGTATCGAGAATTCATCTTTTTTGGTTGAAAATTTAAGTACTTGGTTGAAGGTTCGACTAATTTGCTAAAATTAACTTTATTCGTTAAAAATGTAACTATTTTTTTTTGATTTTTTTTGTGCTGAAAAAAGGTTGAAAATTAATTTTTTTTACCAAAAAATTCAACTATTCTATTTCTGTGAAAAATTTCATCGTTTTTACTTGAAGATTAAACTATTAAATTTTGACTAACAATTCATTCTTTTGTTTAAAATTCATAATTTTTGTTGAAAATTTAACTTCTTGGTTGAAAATTCATTTCGTTAATTAAAACTCAATCCCTTTGGATTAAAATTTAACTATTTTGATTAAATTTTTTTTTATCAATATTTTTAACTCAATAATGATCCCTTTCATTGGTTGAAGATTTAACTATTTTCCTAAAAATTCGTTTTTGTTTTATTAAAAGTTGACCGCTTTTAGTTGAAAATTCAATTATTGAATTTTGTGTGGAAAATTCTTTTTTTGGTTGTTGAATATTTAAGTACTTGATTTCAAATTCATTTTAGCAAAGTAGTTGAAATTAAAAGTTCAACTACTTTGCTAAAATTAATTTTATTTGTTGAAGATTGAACTATTTTGTTTAAAAATTTGTGTTTATTTTTTGAAAACTATTTATTCTTCAAATGAAAATTTAACTATTCTATTTTTTGTTAAAAATTGATTGTTACTAATTAAAAATTCTACTATCAAATTTTTTACTGAGAACTTTCGTTGAAAATTTAACTATTTTGATGAAATTTTATTTATATTAATTTCTACATTAATTATTTTATCTGAAAATTCAACTATATTCCATTACTGGTTGGGAATCAGTCGTTTTTAGTAAAAAATTGATTGTTTTTATTTGAATCTTTAAAGATTTGTTGAAGAATTTATTTATTTTGTTGTGAATTTGTCGTTTTTCGTAGAAAATATTAATTTCTTGATTAATTCTTTTTTCTTTTAAATTAATTTGTTTAACTAAAAATTTTACCTTTTCTATTTTCGTTCAAAATTGATCGCTTTTAGTTGAAAATTCATCTATTAAATTTTCCACTAAGAATTCATAATTTTTGTTGAAAATTCACGATTTTTTTTCGAAAATTAAATTATTTCATTGAAAAAATCATTTTATTAGTTGAAGATCCATTTGATTTGTTGAAAATCTGACTATTTTGATAGACTTTTTTTAAAATAATTTTTTAAACTAGGAATTTAACTATATCCACTATTGATTGAAAATAAATCGTTTTTATTTGAAAATTTATATATTTTGTTGTAAATTTATTCAAATTTATTAAAATTTATTATTTTTCCGTAGAAATATAATTTCACTAATTGAATATTTAATTAGTTGGTTAAAAGCTGAACAACTTTATTCAAAACAAAATTTATTAGTTTAGGATCCTTATTTTTTATTGAAAGTTGAAAATTTAAGTACTTGGTTAAAAAATCATTTAACTATTTTAAGGAAATCTTTTTAATTTATTTTTTGAACAAAAAAATTAATTATATTTCATTATAGGTTGAAAATTCATCGGTTTTAGTTAAAAATTCATCGTTTTTAGTTGAAAATTAAACTATTAAAAGTTTTATTGAGATTTTTTTTTTAATTCATCTAACTGGTTGAAAGTTTAACTAGTTTGTTGAAAATTCATTTTATTAGTCAAGGATCCATTTCTTTGGTTTAAAAATTTTACTATTTTGTTAACAATTTTTTTATTAAAAATTAAGGAATAGGTTGACAATTGATTGTTTTTAGTTGAAAATTTAAAAATTTGTTTGGAAATTTGTATATTTTGTTGTCAATTCGTATTTTTTCGTATAAAATTAATCTTCTTAATTGAAAATTTAATTAGTAGATTGAAAATTTAATCAATTAATTAAAAATAATTGGATAGGAAATTTTACCCTTTGCTAGAATAGGTTTATTATTCCTAATTTTGTTTTAAAAAATAACTCAAAGGTGGTAATTTTCACATTGTGCTGAAAAAAAAGAAAGTTCATGTTTTCGCTTTTTCTAAAAAGAAATCAAATTTAATAAAAAATGCTATATTTTAAGCATATCAAGTTTTTAGCACATAGTAAAAAAAATTGATGTTAAATTTTTTTTAGCAGTTTGAAATAAATATGTTCAATTTTATAGATTAGAGGGATCAGAGAAAAATTTTCTTTGCTAGAAAAAAATATCAATGATCCGGGATTTTCTTGCTATAAAAATCAATTTCAATCGAAATTTTTCCTCTTTGTTAGAAAAAATTTTCTGTTTTAATATTTTGACAAAAAAAAGTAAAAAAAAAAAGAATTTTCTATCATTGCTAGACGAAATATGATTTTTTTTCATTCTTTGCTAAAAAAATATTGATAGAAAAAAACTATAAGAAAACTGTGGCTAAAAAAAATGGAAATATTCCACTTTTTGGTAAAATATTTTTGATTTTTAGCAATTTTCTAAAATAAAAAAAATAAAACAAGAGCGAAAAAAATGTTCACATTTTCCTAGAATAAATAGCATGAAAATGTGTATCATATTTTTTACTAAAAAAAAATCAGAGTGTAATACAAAATTTTGGGAATGTCATTTTTTTTAGCAAAGAGTGAAACATATTTTTTTGCTAGATTTTTTCTTACTGTGGACTCGAATTCTCTTAAATATTCATTTGAAATATTCCTTATAAAAACGTACAAAAATAAAACATTTTATCTTTATTAAAAGGAAAAATGCTCGTACATATTCATTCCTGAATTTTAAACACTTTCTCAATTTGGACTAGACTGAAATTTATACATTTTAATGAATCGATGAATTTTCTAGAAATGGCAGGAAATTCTTAATGAAAATCTAATAACGTTATGTCAGATTTTCATTAAATGCATCCTGACGGTCCAAATTGGGAATTTACTTCAAATTTAAAACACTTTTCGCGATCCGACTTTTTGCATAATTATGCAGAATTTTTTTTTAGATGAGATAAAATACCATAATTTTAATTTTATTTCAACTTCTTTTAAAATTTTTGGATAAGGCAATTCAAATTAAATAATAAATATAACGTATAATTGTATAATGTAGAAAAAACTTGAGAAATTCATCTAATTCCAAAAAAAAATTTCTAGCAAAATGTGGCAAATTTACCTGATCCAAATTTTTTTAGCAAATTGTCAAAAAATCACTTTATCCAATCATATTTTTAGCAGTATTTTGGAAATTCTTCTTATCTATTCTTTTTCTAAAAAATGCAAAAAATTCACGTTGTCCAATCACTTTTTTTTTAGCAAAATGTAAAAAAATTTCCTTGTCCAACCATTTTTTTCTATCAAAATATGAATAATTTCTCTTATCCAACATACTTTTTCTAAAAAAAAGGTGGAAAATCCCTTTCATTTAACTTCTTTGTTATAGAAAGGAAAAAAGGAAAAGTACCATCAAAAAAATTATTGATATGAAATTGGCCAATCGCCTGATCCAATCCATTTTTTTAGTAAAATTTCAAAAATTCACTTTATCTGACCATCTTTTCAGCAGTCTTTTGGAAAATTTTATCTATTTTTTCTAGCAAAATGCAAAAAATTTAAATTATCCAGCCACTTTTTTATAGCAAAATGTAAGAAATTCACCTAATCAAACCGATTTTTTCTAGCAAAATGTGGCAAATTTCCCTGATCCAAATTTTTTTTAGTAAAATTTCAAAAATTCAAATTATCCAGTCAGCTTTTCAGCATTATTTTGGAAATTCTTTTCCTCTAAATATTTTTTCTGAGCAAATACAAAAAAAAAGTCCAATCACTGTTTTTTAGCAAAATGTAGAAAATTCTCCTTATCCAATCAATTTTTTTCTGGAAAAATCTGGAAATTTTTTCTCATCCAACCTAGTCCAACCATTTTTTTTTAGCAAAATGTGAAACATTTCCCTTATCCAAGCCATTTTTTCTAGGAAAATGTGAAAAATTCACCTTATCCATCCAATTTTTTTCCAACAATTATCCAAATATTTTTTTCTAGCAAAATGTTGGAAATTCATTTCATCTAACCAATTGTTTCTAGCAAAATGTGAGAAATTTCTCTTCTTTTTTCTAATTTTCTTCCAGATAAGAGTGAAAAATTTCTTCTCATATAACTCTACTGCTTTTTTAGCAAAGATTAGAAAATTCTTCTTTTCCAATTATTTTGTTTTTCCTAGCAAAACGTGAGAAATTCACTATTTACTAATTTTATAGCAAAATGTAAAAAATTCTCCTTATTCAACTTTTTTTTCTAGCAAAATGTGAAAAACGTACCTGTTTCAACTATTTTTTTCTGAAAATTTTTTTAAAATTTCCCTTCCTCATCTAATTTTTCTCTAGATAAAAGTAGAAAAATCGCCTAATCTAACTTTTTACTGTTTTTACGGCAAAGTGTGAAAAATTCTCCTTGTTTAACTATTTTCTTTTTTTTGTCTCATAAAATGTCAAAAATTCACCTGATCCAAATATTTTTTTTCTATGAAAGTGTGAGAAAATCACCTGATCCAACCTGTTTTTTCATCAAAATGGTAAATTTACCTTTTTCAACAATTTTTTTCTCACAAAAATTTGAAAAATTTCCTTTCTGCATCTAATTTTTCTCTAGATAAAAGTAGAAAAATCGCCTAATCTAACTATTTACTGTTTTTATGACAAAGTGTGAAGAATTCTCCTTATCGAACTATTTTATTTTCTTTTCTGACAAAATGTCAAAAATTCACCTGATCCAACCATTTTTTTCTATGAAAGTTTGAGAAAATCACCTGATCCAACCTTCTTTTTCATCAAAATGAGAAAAACTTACCTGTTTAAACCATTTTTTCCTGGAAAAATTTGGCAATTTTCCCTTCTTCATCTAATCCCTCTCTATTTAAAAGTATTAAATTCGCCTGATCTAACTATTTACTGTTTTTATAGTAAAGTGTGAAATATCCTTCTTGACCAACTATTTAATTTTTTCCTAACAAAATGTCGGGAATTTATCAGATCCGACCATTTTTTTTCTATTAAAACGTGGAAAACTCACCTAATCCAACCTTTTTTTTTATCAAAATGAGAAAAACTCACCTGTTTGAAACATTTTTTTTTCTGGGAAAAAGTGAAACTTTTCCCTTCTCCATCTAAGTTTTGTCTAGATAAATGTATAAAATTCGCCTGATCTAACTATTTACTGTTTTTATAGCAAAGTGTGAAAAATTTTCCTTATTCTTTTAATTTTTCTGTAAATAAAGGTAGAAAAATTCGCCTCATCTAACTATTCACTGTTTTTATAGCAAACTGTGCAAAATTCTTCTCATCCAACTATTTTTACATTCTCATCTAGAGAAGGTATTAGATTTGTGTAAAATT
>CAKNYM010050995.1:32651-54722 GCA_932195095.1 Andricus curvator
ATGAGAAATGGAAATGAACATGGAACTGGGACAATGGGAAATTGATACATGAAATGGACATGAGATTGGGATAATGGGAAATGGACATGGAACTTGGACAATGGGAAATGGCTATGGGAAATGAGAAATAGGAATTGGGACAATAAGAAATGGCTATCGGAAATGGGAAATGGACATTAGATTGGGATAATGGAAAATGGACATGGGACTGGGACAATGAGAAATAGACATGAAACTGGGACAATGGGAAATGGCTATGGAAAATGGGAAATGTAAATGAACATGGAACTGGGACAATGGGAAATGACAATGGGAAATGGGCATGAGATTGGGATAATGGGAAATGGACATGGTACTGGGACAATGGGAAATGAGAAATAGACATGGATCTGGGGCAATGGGAAATGAACATGAAACTGGGACAATATGAAATGGCTATCGGAAATAGGAAATGGACATGAGATTGGGATAATGGAAAATGGACATGGGACTGGGACAATGAGAAATAGACATGGGACTGGGGCAATTGGAAATGGAAATGAAAACGGAACTGGGACAATGGGAAATGGCTATGAGAAATTGGAAATGGACGTGAAACTGGGACAATGAGAAATGAGAAATAGACATGGGACTGGGGCAATAGGAAATGGAAATGAACATGGAACTGGGACAATGGGAAATAGATATGAGAAATGGACATGAGATTGGGATAATGGGAAATGGACAAGGGATTGTGATAATGGTAAATTGAAAATGGACATGAGATATGGGAAACTGACATGTTATTGGGATAATGGGAAATGGATACAAGGGATTGTTTTATGATAAATTGAAAATGGACATGGGATATAGGAAACTGATATGTTATTAGGATCATGGAAAATGGATACGTGACTGGTTAATACATCAGTTGTAGATCCCTGGACTTTGAACTGAAAATGTTGTAGCAAACCTGAAATATTGACCCAAGAAGTAGGCACTGGTGACTGGTGACTGATGAGTCCCATTGTTTCAAAATGAGACTGAGACAATGGGAAATGGACATGGGACTCGAGCAATGGGGAATGAGAAATAGAAATGAGACTGGGGCAATGAAAAATGCACATGGGATTGGTATAATGGTAAATGGAAAATGAACATGAGGAATAGAAACTGGACATGGGAAATAGGAAATCGACATGGGATTGAGATCATGGTAAATAGAAAATGGAAATCGTAAATAGAAAATGAAGATGGAAAATAGGAAATGGACGTGGGAAATAGGAAAAAAAGCATGAGATATAGGAAATGGACATGGTATTCCGGTAATGGGATATGGATACGTGATTGGGGCAATGGGAAATGGGAATGGGACAACAGGACTCGTGGCTGGTGAGTCCAATTGCTCTACAATGATACTGAGACAATCGGAAATGGGCGTGGGCATGGTAAATGGACATTGGACTGGCGCAATGGGAAATGCGTATGGGAAATGGGGCATAGACATGAGATTGGTACAATGAGAAATGGGAAATGGCCATGGGAAATGGACATGGGAAATAGGAAATGGACATGAGACTGGGATAATGGGACTAAATTCATACAGTAGTTTTAAATCCCAGGACTCAATTCACCTGCACCGGGAGGAACAAGGTAGAGGTAGGAAGGTAGGCAGGCAAGCCAGAAGAGGGTGACTAGTGACTACGGAGGAGTCGGTCGGTCCCATGAAAACATCCCATGGTGATAGCGATCTCCCGGCGATTAATTGGTATGACAGTGGCACGTTGCCGCCGTCGGCGTCGTCCGAGCAGAAGCACGCACTGCATGGGTATAATCTACCATACGTAGACGACTCTCACGTATGGGGTAGTACGTGACAAAAAGCGTAAAATGAGCGGACACGCTGGTGCCTACCTGCTCGCCTACCATATAGGTCGAGTCCATATCTGCTCTATATGTGTGTATTTATCTCTGTGTGTGTGTGTGTTTCTCTATGTGTGTGTGTGTATCTTTTGTCTGTATTTTCACGTTTCGAGGACCGATAAGGCAGATCTCGCCTCATTTTCAGTACCGGAACTCTAGTTCCGGGGAAACCCGGCAGGAGAAATCCGGAAGTAACCCAGCTTACCTTCCGCCGAAAGCTCGACTGAACTCTGCAAGCTCAACCCCGGCTCGAATGGTACATGCCAATCTGCGAAGGTTTAACTTCCAGCTTCAGAAAACTTGCAACCTAACTCGATTCGATTTTTTTATTTTTTTATTATAAATATCGCAACAAAATACATGAATTTTTAACCAAGTAGTATTGTCAACTAAAAATACTAATTTTCAATAAAAAATGGAATAGTTAAATTTTCAGTTGAAAAAATTAATTTTCAACCAAAAATGAAAGAAATTGGCATTAAAAGAGATGAATTTTCAATCAAAAAAATTAATTTTGTACAAAATAAATAATATTTCCAATTTTCAACCGAATAGTTCAGTTTCAAACTGGAAAAGATAAAATTTTAAACAAAAATGAAATACATAGTTATATTTTGAGGGAAGAAAAATAATTCTTAAGCAAACAAACAAAAAAAAAGAGTTTTCAGCAAAATAGCTAAATTTTCAACAAAGAAGAATTGTTTTTTACAAAAGAAAATTAATGAAGAAAAAAAAAATTTTTTAACCAAGTAGGTACTTGAGTTTTCAAATAAAAAAGATGAATTTTCAACCAAAAACGGAATAGTGTAATTTCTAGTTAAAAAAATTAATTATCAACCAAGAAAAAAAAATTTTCTTTGAAAAAGCTCAATTTTTATCCAAAGAGATGAATCTTAAAAAAAAATGAATTTTGTAAAAAGTGGTTCAACTTTCCACCAAACAGTTATATTTTCAACCACAAAGATGATTTTTTTAACCAAGATGATTAATTTTCTACACAAAAATGAATGAAAAAAATACATCCATTTTCAACCAAATAAAATTAAAATTAAACCAAAATTAACCAAAAAACGACAAATATTTGAATTTTCAAAAAAATTTATCAATCTTCAACAAAAAAAAGGACTTTTTAACCAAATAGCTGTATTTTCAACTATGAAGGTGAATTTTCAACTGAGAAGATTAATTTTCATCCAAAAAAGACAAACTTAAAAAAAAATGCATCAAATTTTAACGAAATAATTGAATTTTCCACTAAAAAGGGTCAATTTTCAACCAAAAACAAAATTAATTTTTAACAAAGTTAGTTTTACTCTCAACCAAGTAGTTGAATTTTTAACCAAATAGTTGGATTTTCAAAAAAAAAATAAAATAAAATAAAATTAAAAGCTAAAAATAAATAAAATGTTTTAAACTTAATTTTCAATAAAAGAGTTGAGCATCCCACCAAATAGTTGAATTTTCTATCAGAATTTTTTTTCCAACCAAGAAGATTAATTTTGGACACAAAAATATGAATTATGAACAAAGTACATTAATTGTCAACCAAATACGAAATTTTAATAAAATAGTTAAATTTTCAACCAAAGAGATGATTTTTCAACAAAAATGATGAATCTTCAACAAAAAAATGAATTTTCAAGAAAAGAGTTCAACATTTAACAAAATACTTGTATTTTCAACTAAAAAAGATGAATTTTCAACCAAATAGTTGAATTTTAAACAAAAGAAGATAAATTTTCAACTAAAAATGGAATAGCTACATTTTCAGGTAAGACAATATACTTTCAAACAAAAAAAAACGAATTTTTAGAAAATTTGTTAAATTTGAGTTAAACAGGTGATTGTTTAAATAAATTGATAAGTCTTCAACAAAAAAATGAATTTCGAACAAAAGAGTTCAACATTCAACAGAAGAGTTAAATTTTCAACCAAAAAGTGAATTTTTCAAGCAAGAAGATTCATTTTTACAAAGGAAAATTAATTGTAAACAAAAAGCATGAATTTTCAACCAACTGATTAAATTTTCAACTAAAAAAGATGAATTTTTAACTAAGAATGGAGTAGTTGAATTTTCGCTTAAAAAAATGAATTTTCAGCCAAAAATAAACAAAAAATTAATTAAAGAACCTTAATTTTCATCCAAAGAGATGAATCTTTAAAAAATTGAATTTTGTGAAAAGTAGTTCAACTCACAACCAAATAGTTAAATTTTTAACCAAAAATATGATTTCTTCAACCAAGAAGATTAATTTTCTATAACAAAAAAATCATAAAAACAATACATGAATTTTCAACTGAACAGTTAAGTTTCAAACTAAGAAATATAAAATTTTAAACAAAAATGAAATACTCTGTTACATTTTTAAGGAATAAAATTAATTCTTAAACAAACAAAAAAATGAATTTTCAGCAAAATAGTTAAATTTTAAACCATAAAGTTAATTTATCAACCAAGAAGAATTATTTTTGCAAAAGAAAATTAATTATGAAAAAATACATGAATTTTTAACCAAGTAGGTACTTAAGTTTTCAACTAAAAAAGATGAATTTTCAACCAAAAATGGAATAGTTTAATTTTCAGTTTAAAAAATTAATTATTATTAATTAATTAATTATCAACCAAGAATAGAACAAATTTTCAATAAAAACGCTCAATTTTCATCCAAAGAGATGAATTTAAAAAAAAATGAATTTTGTAAAAAGTAGTTCAACTTTCCACCAAAGAGTTATATTTTCAACCAAAAAGATGATTTTTTTAACCAAGAAGATTAATTTTCTACAAAAAAATGAATGAAAAAAAACATACATTTTCAACCAAATAGTTAAATTTTAAACTAAAAATGATTACATTTTAATAAAAAATGAAACACACCGTTAAATTTTTGGAGAAGAAAATTAATTCTTGAACAAAGAACAAAGATAAATTTTTTGCAAAATAGTTAAATTTTCAAACAAAAAATTAATTTTTCAACCAAGAGGATTCATTTTTCACAACGAAGAAATTATCTTTAACAAAATACATGAATTTTTAACCAATTAGGTACTTAAGTTTTCAACTAAAAATACTAATTTTCAATCAAAAATGGAATAGTCAAATTTTCAGTTGAAAAAATTAATTTTTAACCAAAAATGAAACAAATTTATATTGAAGAGTTAAATTTTTAAACTAAAAAGGATCAAATTTAAAAAAAAAAATGAAATGGTGACATTTCTGGGCAGAAAATTAATTCTAAAAAAAATGAATTTTCCTGACAAGTTTAACATTCAAGAAAACTCTAGAATTGTTAAACAAAAATTTAATGTTTTGTGCAAGAAGATTAATTTTCTACAAAAGAAGATTGGTTATAAATAAAATACAAGAAATTTTAACCATGTACTTGAATTTTGAACTGAAAAAAAAATTTCAATCAAATAGTTTAATTTCACACAAAGAAAGTTTATTTTGAAACAAAAATGAAATAATTGAACTTTCAGTAAAAAAGTGAATTTTTAACAAAAAATTAAACGAATGTCCAACAGAAAAGCTTAATTTAGATCTAAAAAAGATCTATTTTCAACCGAAAATTTAATAATTATGTTTTCAGTTATAGAACTAGTTTTGAACCAAAAATGAAGCGAATGTTCAATAAAATAGTTAAATTTTCAACCGAAAAAAATTATTCTTTAACCAAAAAGATGAATCTTCAACCGAAAGAATGAATTTTTAACTATGGTCTTCAACTTTCAACCAAGTAATTAAATTTTTGACGAAAAAATATGACTTTTTGATCCAAAAAGTTGTATTTGTAACAAAATTATTAAATTTTTATCCAAATAGTAGAATTTTTAACCAAATGAGATAAATTTCGAACCAAAAATATAATAATAGAATCTTAAAAAAAAAATATTAATTTTCATCTAATAGTTGGACTTTCTTATTGGGTTTTATTATTTTAGTTTAAACATAAGCGAAAAAACGAGCAGAAGGGGAAGTTTTTTGAAAAAAGGGAAAAGAGTTTTTTGAATAAAAAAAATGACTAAAGAATTTAATTAAAAGTCTTCTCATTATTCTTTTCATTATTATTAAAATTTAATACTATTATTATTAATTATTATTATATTGCCATTCCATAAATTTAGGAACGAAAACATATTCAACATATTCAACATTGTTATGATAATTAAACTTTGAAAAAAAAAATCAAATCGAGTTAACATCCAGCTTCAGAAAATTGCAAGCTAACTCGATTCGATCTTTTTTTTTAAATTTTAATTATCATAAAAATATCAAATAATATGGAATGGTAATATAATGATAAAGCACAATAGTAATAAATTATAATAGTAAATATAATAATGAGAAGAGTTTTAATTAATTTCTTTAGAGATTTTTTTTTTCATTTAAGAAGCTCTTTTCCCTTTTTTGAAGAATTTTTATTTTTTCCTTCTTTAAAAAAAAAATTTTTCGATTACATTTGAATTGAAGAAATAGACCCTACTATTCGGTAAAAAATTCTACTATTTGGTGCAAAATTTAATTATTTTCTTAGAAATACAAATTTTCTATTAAAAAGTCATATCTTTCTGTAAAAATTTAATTATTCGGTTGAAAGTTGAACACCGTTGTTAAAAATGTATTATTTTAGTTGAAGATTCATCTCTTTGGATAAGAATTAATTTTTTTTGGGTTGAAAATTTAACTATTTTGAAACACATTCTTTTTATTTTTGATTCAAAACTAATTTTTCAACTGGAAACGTAATTATTAAATTATCGGTCGAAAATTGATATTTTTTAGTCAAAAATTAAACTATTATATTAAAAATTTATGTATTTTGTTGAAAATTTATCTGTTTTGGTAGAAAAGTAATCTTCTTAGTTAAAAATATCATCAAACTTTTTTGACGATCTTTTAAAATTTGTTTCATTTTTGGTTGAGAATTAATTTTTTTAACTGAAAATTTAACTATTCCATTTTTAGTTAAAAATTCATATTTTTTAGTTGAAAACTTAAGTACCTACTTGGTGAAAAATTCATATATTTGGTTCATAATTAATTTTCTTCGGTGAAAAATATATCTTCTTGGTTGATAAATTAACTGTATGGTTTAAAATTTAACTATATTGCTGAAAATTCATTTTTTTGTTTGTTTAAGAATTAATTTTATACCTTAAAAATGTAACAGAGTGTTTCATTTTTGTTGGAAATTTTATATTTCTTAGTTTATAATTTAACTATTCGGTTGAAAATTTATGTATTTTTTTCACTGATTTTTTTTATAGAAAATTTATCTTCTTGGTTAAAAAATCATCTATTTTTGGTTGAAAATTAAACTATTTGGTTGAAAGTTGAACTACCTTGTACAAAATTCATTTTTTGTTGAAGATTCATCTCTTTGGATGAAAGTTGAGCTTTTTGATGAAAACTTGTTTCATTTCTGGTTGAAAATTAATTTTTTGAACTGAAAATTCAAATTTATCATTTTTTTGTTGAAAATTCATCTTTTTGAGTTGAAAATTTAAGTACCTAATTGGTTAAAAATTCATGTATTTTGTTCATAATTAATTTTCTGTTGTAAAAATAAATCTTCTTATTTGAGAAATTAAATTTTCTTTGAATTTTAATTCTTGTGTTGAATCTTGAACTGCTTTTTGAACATTAATTTTTTTGGTTGAAGATTCATCAGTTTGGAAGAAAATTTGTTACATTTTTAGATGAAAATTAATTTTTTGAACTGAAAATTTAACTATATCATTTTTGGTAAAAATTCATATTTCTTAGTTGAAAACTTAAGTACCTACTTGTTTAAAAATTCATGTATTTCATTCATAATTAATTTTCTTTTGTAAAAATAAATCTTCTTATTTGAAAAAGTCACTTTTTGGTAGAAAATTTAATTCTTATGTTGAATGTTAAACTCTTTTCTTACAAATTTATTTCTTTGGTTGAAGATTCATCATTTTGGACGAAAATTGAAATTATTTAATTAAAATTTTTTTTATTTTTGGTTGAAAATTAATTTTTTCAATTGAAAATTCAACTACTTCATTTTTAGTTGAAAATTCATCTTTTTTAGTTGAAAATTCAAGCAGTTGGTTGAAAATTCGCGCATTTTGTTTACAATTGATTTTCTTTTGAAAAAATAGATCTTCTTGGTTGAAAAATTCACTGTTTGGTTAAAAATTCAACCATTTTTCTAAACATTCTTTTTTTTTTTTTTGAAAATATATTGTATTACCTGAAAATGTAGCTATTCCATTTTTAGATGAAAATTTATCTTTTTTAGTTTAAAATTCAACTATTTGGTTCAAAATTCATTTTTTAAATTGAAAATACAAGTATTTCGTTAAATTTTGAACTCTTTTCTTGAAAATTAATTTTTTTGTTAAAGATTCATCATTCTCGTTGAAAAATCATCTTTTTAATTGAAAATTGAACTATTTTATTAAAATTTCGTATTTGGTTGAAAATCAATGTACTTTGTTCAGAATTCATATTTTTGTGTCAAAAATTAATCTTCTGGGTTGAAAAAAAAATTCTTGTAGAAAATTCAACTATTTGGTGGGAAGTTCAACTCTTTTCTTGAAAATTAAGTTTTTGAAAATTTTATTTATCTTTTTATTTTATTTTTTTTTAAATCCAAGTATTTGGTTACCAATTTATTTTTTTTTATTAAAGATTTATCGATAATACTACTTTTTCAAAAAATTGTCTCTATTTTTAAATATAGACTTTTACATGTTCCGTCGAAAATTTACCTTTTTTGGTTAAAAATTCAAGAACTTGGTTGAAAGTAAAACTATAACTTTGTTGAAAATTAATTTTCTTTTTGGTTAAAGATTGATATCCTTGTTTAAAAATTTCAATATTTTGTTGGAAATGTATTTTTGGACAAAAATTAATTTTCTTAGTTGAAAATTCAGCCTTATAGTTGAAAATACAGTAATCTGGTTAATAATTATTTACGTATTTAGTTAAAAATTTCGTCTTTTTAGGTAGAAAATTAATGTTGTTCGTTGATTAAAATTAATTTTTCATTGATCACTTTAGTTAAAGATTTAAATATTTGTTCGAAAATTCGTTTTTTGTTTGAAATTATTTTATTTCAGTTGATTTAACTGTTCCATTTTTGGTTGAAAATTTGAACTTTTTAGTTGAAAATTCAATTATTTTGTTAAAATTGATGTATTTTTTTGAAAAATCGTCTTTTTTGGACAAAATTTGGTCTCATTGGTTGAAAATTCATCTTTATAGTTTAATATACAGCCATTTGGTTAAAAATTCATTTTTTGTTTGGTTGAAGATTGATCACTTTTTTTGCAAATTGAAATATTTGTAGTTTTTTGGTTAAAAGTTAATTTATACCAGCTGAAAATTTAACTATTCCACTTTTCGTTAAAAATTAATATTTTTTATTTAAAAATTCCATTATCTGGTTCATAATTTACGTACTTAGTTAAAAATTCGTTTTTTTCTTCATTAATCACTTTGGTTGAAAATTTAAATATTTTGTTGAAAATTCTGTTTTTGGTTAAATTTAGTTTATGTAAATTTAATTAAATGTTCCATTTTTCGTTAAAAATTGAAACTTTTTAGTTGAAAATTCAATTATCTGAATAAAAATTTACGTATTTTTTGAAATTCTTTTTTTTTTGCAAAAAATTACTCTTCTTGGTTGAAGATCAATCTATTCTACTATTTTGTTAAAAATTCATCTTTTTTGGTAGAAAGTTAACTTCTGGTTGAAAATTCATACTTTTGGTTAAAACTTAACTGTTTTCTTAAAAATTTATTTTTTTGGTTAAAGTTTGATCTTTTGAAATAAAATTCAAATATTTCAGTGAAAACTTCTTTTTTTAATTAATATTTTTAAATTAACATTAGATATTCTATTAAAAATTGATTATGGAAAATGTAAGAAAGTTATAAATTTTAAAATCGAATAATCAAATTCAAATTTGTAACAATCTGAAAAAAAATATTTCAATTTTATGAAATTTGTATAAATTAAAGATAGTATGCACATTACGAAAAAATGAATATTAGCCATTTTTGCCAAACTCTAAAAATTACGAATTTTTTAATATTGATGTGATTCAAAGTGAGACCATTCTAGTCGTTAAAATATTTTTCTTTTTTTTTGGGTAAATTCTGAGTTTGGTGCAGTTTCTACATGCTGGAATAAATTTCGTAATTAAAAAAGAATTTAAAAATTATTTTAGTTCCTTTGAGGTTAATAAAAATGAGGTCCAGTCTTAGGAAAATAAAAACAAAAACAAAATCTGTTATTTTCATAAATTTATTTTTAATTTTCCATCCAATGATAAATTACAAAATCATTTGTTCAAAATAATTGAACACGTTTATACTTCTGGGTGTTCTATTACAAGAATTGCATGTTCAATACCATATTTTGCAACTGGCATAATGCCCGAACTAATAATATTCAATAAGGGTGGTTTTTCACTAAGAACTTCCAAATTAAATTTTTTCTCATCGACGTATAAATCCAGCTCGTTATCAGATTTTCGAAACTTAGCAACCTCAATTGAAGCATTCAAAAGTCTGTTATTAACTGGAGTCCAGCCTCTAACATCAAGTGCCCGGAGTTGATCTGCTTTTTTAAAAACAGAGCATAAACAATCCTGGTGTATCAAGCAATTAGACGCATCCAATACTACCAAATTTGTTAATTTTTCCAGTGGTGGATTTCTTATAGATACCAACAAGTTTATGTTTAAAAAAGTCAGTTTCTCCAAGTGTCGTATATTACAAAATCCACGATCCGTCAGCTTATAACAATCTGGAAATATCAACTGGATCAAAAATCAATATGCAGTACCGATAGCATCGGACAACCGATGGATAGTATCGGCATGCTAATCAGGTGACTTAAAAAATAGCATTGACTTTAAAAGGTGATAACGCCATCCAGAAGATCAACAAAAATTTTTTTTCGAAACGGCTGAAAAGCTCTTCAAATTCTGCGTTAAATGAGCCCTCATTGAAGCAATTTGGCCTTGTGGGTACTGAATTATCACGTGAGAAAGACAAAAATTAAATCCCGATTTTTAGGGAATTTTGTACATCAGCTCAACTCTAGGCAGGAGCCAGCGGATAGTGTATTCGACTATTGATAGATAGTATTAGACAATCGATAGATCGTAGCGGACTACTAACCAGATGACCTATCAAAAAATAGCCTTGACTTTCAAGGGCGATAGCGCCTTTCAGAAAACAGATCAAATTATTTTTTGAAAACCGTTGGAAAGCTTATTAAATTATGCATTGAATGACTTCTTATTGAAACAATTTGGCCTAATGGGTATTGAATTATCACTTGATAAATACAAAAATGAAAGTCCAACTTTAAGAGAATTTTTTGCATCGACCTGAACTCTTGGCAGCAGTCAATTGATAGTATCGGACCATTAGTTCATAGTATCGGACTACTAAACAGTCGACCTATGAAAAATAATTCTTGACTTTAAGAGGCGATGGCGTCGTCCAGAAGATAGATACAAATATTTTTTGAGAACGGTCGTATGGTATAATTAATTCTGCGTTAAATGAGCCCTAATTGAAACAATTTGGCCTTGTGGGTATTGAATTATCACGTGAGAAAGACAAAAATGTAATTCCAATTTTTAGAGAATTTTGTGCATCAACCTCAAATCTGGACAGAAGCCAATAGATAGTATCGGACCATTAGTGGATAGTATTGGACCGTTAGTGGATAGTATCGGACTACTAATAAACAGGTGACCTATGTAAAATTAGATTTGGCTTCAAAAGGCGATGACACCGTCTAGAAGATAGATACAAATATTTTCTGGAAACGGTTGTAAGGCCTGATTAATTCTGCGTTTATTGAGCCCTAATTGAAGCAATTAGGCTTTGTGAGTATTGAATTGTCACGTCAGAAAGAGAAAAATGAAATTCCGATTTTTAGAAAATGTTGTGCATCAACATCAAAACTGGACAGCCAATGGATAGTATCGGACCATTAGTGGATAGTATCGGACCGTTAGTGGATAGTATCGGACCGTTAGTGGATATTATAGGACTACTAAACAGGTGACCAATGAAAAATTAGATTTGGCTTCAAAAGGCGATGGCACCGTCTAGAAGATAGATACAAATATTTTCTGAAAACGGTTGTAAGGCCTCATTAATTCTGGATTGAATGAGCCACAATTAAAGAAATATGGCTTTCTGTGTATTGAATTATCACGTGAGAAAGACGAAAATGAAATTCCAGTTTTTGGGGAATTTAGTACATCAGCTCAACTCTAGTCAAGAGCCAACGGATAGTATTGGACCATCGATGGATAGTATCCGACTATCGATAGATAGTATCGGACCATCACCCAGTGGGGAAAAATCCCTTTTTTTGTTCAAAGTAACGTACAGCCCATAAATATTGACCGATTTGAACAAACAAAATTTGAAAAAAAAGCTGATAAGATTTCTAAGAGAGCTGTAGAGCCTCATTTTTTTAATTAGGCTTTCGATATTTTTATAAATAAACAAATATGACGAAAAAAATGGCGATTTCATCTATTTGAAGTTCCCGGTGCTCGTCAATAACAGGAAAATTATTGAAATCGCCTAAGTTCCATGAAGTAACATTAGTTAAGTATAATTCAATATTATGTAATGAAAAAACAAACATTTTATAAACAAATAATTTGTTGAAAGAATGTTTTCTACGATTTTCCATGATGGAACGTTTTTTCAAGTTATATTGCAAGAAATTTGGATAAAAACAATATAATTACGAAAAAATTTCTTCTTGAGATTATAATTGTTGATATTATAAACAAATTTAATGAACAAATGCATTAATCCGGCATTTTTCGATAGAAAAATTCGTAAATTCATAATTTTTAAAATAATTTTATGATTTTTTTGAACAAATTTAATAAACAAATACATTCTACGGGCATTTGTCGTCAGAAAAATTGTTTTTTTTTCAATCTAAGTCCTTTCAGTTAAGAGCGTCATGACAATTTCAGCAGCATTCATAATAAGTTGATAAATTTTACGATTTTTTCAAACAAATTTAATAAAAAAATTAACTAATAAGGCATTTGTCGACAGAAAAATTCATTTCTTTTCATGTCAACTTTTTAAATTAGGAACTTCATGATAATTTCAGCAAAATTCATAATTTTTTGATCAATTTTATGATTTTTTTTTAAATTTAATGAACAAATGCATCATTCGGGCATCTGTGGGCGGAAAAAGTTTTTTTTCGATAATAGTCTTTTAAATTGAGGATTTCATGAAAATTTCAGCAAAATTTATAATTGCTTGATAAATTTTATATTTTTCAAAAAAGAAAAAAATTAATTAACAAAAGCATTTTTCGGGCATCTGTCGAGGGGCAAACATTTTTTTTTCGATTTTTCGATATATGTATTATTTGGGTATTTGTTGATGAAAAAGTTTATTTTTTTCAATCTCAGTCCTTTTAATTTAAGTTTCTCAGAATTTTTCCGTCGACAGATGCCCCAATAATGCATTTGTTTATTAAATTCGTTAAAAAAATCATTAAATTAATCAAAAAATTTATAATTTTGCTAAAATCATCATGAGGTTCTTAATTTAAAAAGTTGGCATCGAAAAAAACGAATTTTTCTAGAGACAAATGCCTGATTAATGCATTTGTTTATTAAATTTGTTAAAAAAATCATTAAATTTGTCAACTAATCATTAATGTTGCTGAAATTGTAATAAAGTTCCCAACTGAAAGGACTGGCATTGAAAAAAATGAATTTTTTTGCCGACTAATGCCCGAATAATTTATTCGTTTATTAAATTTGTTTAAAAAATCGTAAGATTAATCAACAAATTATGAATTTTGCTATAATTATCATAAAGTTCTTCATTAAAAAAATTCGCATCGAAGAAAAACGAATTTTTCTGTCGAAATATGCCTGATTATTGCATTTGTTTATTAAATTTGTTTATATTATAAACAATTATAATCTTGAGAGAAATTTTTTGTATTATAATATTGTTTTCATCCAAATTTCTTGCAATATAACTAAAAAAACGTTAAATTATGGATTATCGTAGAAAACATTCTTTCAACAAATAATTTGTTTATAAAATTTTGTTTTGTTTATTATATTATATTGTAATATCTTCAACTAATGTAAGTCTATGAAACTAGGTGATTCCAACAATTGTCCTGTTATTGACGAGCACCAGGAACCTCAAATAGAAAAAAAAAAATTTTCTTCATATTTGTTTATTCATAAAAAAATTAAAAGCTTGATTTAAAAATCAGGCTGGACAACTCTCTTAGAAATCTTATCAGCAATTCTTCAATTTTTTTTTTTGTCCAAATCGGTCAATAAATTTGGGCTGTACGTTATTTGGCACCAAGAAATTCTTTTTTTTTAACTGTGTATCGATACAGTATCGGACTACTGACTAGATGACAGATCAAAATATTTTTAGAAAACTGTTGAAATTCTTATTGAATTTTGCATTAAACAAGCTCTAATTGAAGCAATTTGGCCCTGTGGGTGAGGAATTGTCACTTGAGAAATACACTTAGCAGCAGCCAACAGATAGTATCGGACCATTAGTGGATAGTATCGGACTACTAAACAGGCGACCTATGAAAAATAAGCCTCGACTTTAAAAGGCGATGGCGTCGTCTAGAAGATAGATACGAATATTTTCTGAGAACGGTCGTAAGGTCTAATTAATTCTGCGTTAAATGAGCCCTAATCGAAGCAATTAGGCTTTATGGGTATTGAATTTTCACGTGAGAAAGACAAAAATAAAATTCCGATTTTTAGAGAATTTTGTGTATCAACTTCAACTCTGGACAGCAGTCAATGGATAGTATCGGACCATTAGTGGATAGTATCGGACCATTAGTGGATAGTATCGGACCATTAGTGGATAGTATCGGACCATTAGTGGATAGTATCGGACCATTAGTAGATAGTATCGGACTACTCAACAGGCGACCTATGGAAAATGAGCCTTGACTTCAAAAGGCAATGGCGTCGTCCAGAAGATAGATACGAATATTTTCTGGGAACGGTCGTAAGGGCTACTTAATTCTGCGTTAAATGAGCCCTAATCGAAGCAGTTGGGCTTTGTGAGTATTGCATTGTCACGCCAGAAAGAGAAAAATGAAATTCCGATTTTGAGAGAATTTTGTGCATCAACCTCAACTCTGGACAGCAGCCAATGGATAGTATCGGACCATTAGTGGATAGTATCGAACTGCTAAACAGGCGGCCTATGAAAAATAAGCCCTGACTTCAAAAGTCGTTGACGCCGTCCAGAAAATAGACACAAATATTTTATGAAAATGGTTCTAAGGCTTAATTAATTCTGCGTTAAATGAGCCCTAATTGAAACAATTTGACCTCATGGGTATTGAATTATCACGTGCGAAAGACAAAAATGAAATTCCAATTTTTACGGAATTTTGCTCGATACCATCCACCAGTTGTCCGATACTATCTTTTCGCCGTCTAGAAATTGATATAAAACGTTTGAAAATCGAAATTAGGATTTATGACATCAATTTACTCACCACTCAAGCTCAAGTATGTCAGTTTTCTGCAAAATTTTCCGACTAATTGCAGAAATACATCAGTTACAAACTTGCAGGCGCTGACATCTAATTTTTCAAGATTTATCAACCCAGAAATTTGCGACCTCAATGCAGATACGATGGTCGTTGGATAAACTGATTGCAATTTTAAATTTTTTAAAGATGCAGCTTGTGTTGGCAAGACTTCCAATATTCCAGGATGTTCATATCCTACTATGCCTAATGTCTGAAGTTGTTTGCATTTTTGTATTACCTGCAACAACAAAGAATTAATTAAACTCAAATAATAAATTCCTAAAATTTGTGGTAGAAAATCAGCTTCAACAGACCGCTCTAGAATTTACTTAGCTTCAATTTAAACAAAGAAACTTTAAAATCCGTTAAGAAATACGACCTCTAGAACACTTTGAACCCCGATATCACGTTTCCCGCACTGGAAACCGGCTCGAAGGACCACAGAGATAATACATTTTTTTTTAACAAAAAAGATACTAACCATAGACAATAAAGGATAGAGAAAAGGCAGCATGGGCTCTACGTCTTTACTCGTAAAAATAAGCTCCTGAATGATGTCAAGTGGTATATAACTCAGAAAAATACCAACCCAGTTTAGATAATCACATTTATATAAATGAAAGGATTTCAGTTGCTTCATTGTCTTCATCAATCTGGAGAAATCCTCTTCCTTGTAGTGACTATGAGATACCGACATTTTAAAAATTGTGATATATTCACCACGAGATATTAACCAAGGGAAGATTACTTGCCAAATATCGTATGTGCATTGGCTAGTCGTTACATGTTTATTTCTTCTATTTTTTATAGGAAGCAAAAAATGTTCACAGGGGCATATTTCTTCTGGATCAATGCACCTGTCACGTAATTGCAGCTCTCGAATGTTTGGTAACAAGTGGCAAATTTTACCAAGTTTTACTACATCAGTACTGATACTTGTCAAGTATCTTCCAGAGAGTCTGATAATTTTATCAAAATCGATGCTTCTGATCAATGATTGGCCGGCAATTTTTTTTTGGATTCCCCAAGTCTTCGCAGAGAAATCCAGAGATTTGAAATTATTCCAGGACCTTTGACTCACGTCTTGCCACCTTTTGCAAACTGGAAGGTATAAATGTTAAGATTAATAATAAATCATACTTTCCCTCCCCTAGTATAAATACTTTCCCCTTTTCCCCTATTTGCCCTTCCTTTACTTCAGCCTTCGCTAGACTTCCCTTTCCCAAATTCTTCCTCCTCTACGATATATTCTCCTCACTTCTCAAGGTAACACAACCCTTCCCCTTCCCCTTCCCCTTCCCCTTCCCCTTCCCCTTCCCCTTCCCCTTCCCCTTCCCCTTCCCCTTCCCCTTCCCCTTCCCCTTCCCCTTCCCCTTCCCCTTCCCCTTCCCCTTCCCCTTCCTTAATCCTTCGCAAAACCCTGCTAGGCATTCCTTTACTTCCTCAGTACCCTCCCTCACTTCCAATAATTTCTCATAGTTACCCCCCGCTTATTTTCTCACTTCCCCTCCAATTATTACCCCTGCTCCACATCCCCTAACTTTCCTTCATTTCCCTTTTCCTTATTTTTTGAAACCCTCATTTCTCCTCGATGCTCTTCCTCCCAATTATCCTCCCCTCAATTCACCGCCCCTTAATTCGCATACTTTTCTTCACACCATTTTCCCTCACTTCCTCTACTTCTCCAACCCCATTGCCACTACTTTACCACTTATTTTCTTTCACTTTCCCTTCACTCATTTCCCTACCCTCCATGTCGCCAAATTTGCCATTACTATTTCTCTCCACTTCCCCATCCTCATTTTCTATACTTTCCCTTTTTCAATTTTTCCTTACTTCCCCTACCACACACTACTTATTTCCATAGACTTATTTCCCATTTATTTATTTTCCCTGCTTCCCATTGCCTAATTTTCCCTCCTTTGACTTCCCCCTGCTTCCGACCTCCTCTCTTCACCTGCTTTTCCTGTTCTTATTTCTCCTCCCCGCACTACCCTTACGGAACTTTCGCTTTATTCTTCTTTCCTCACTTTACCTAATTTCCCTCACAATATTTCCCCTCACTTCCCCTTCTCGAATTTACCATTTCTTCCCCTTTCCACATTTCCACTCAGTTTCCCATCCCTCATTGTTCCTGCTTCCCCTCCCATAATTTCTCCAAACTTCCCCATCAGTTATTTTTCCTACTGCTCCACCCTCATTTCCTCTGCTTTATCTACCTTAATTTCCCCTTACTCTATCTGCTACCACACCACGCCTTTCCCCAAACTTCACTCACTTCCTCACCAGTTATTTTCCCTACTTCCCCCTCATTTCATCTGCTTTGGGTACCTAAATTTTCCCTCACTCTCCCTAATACCACAATACTTATTTCCCCTCTCCAAATTTTCCTTTACTTTCCCACCTCATTTCCACTTTGATCATTTATCCTTACTTTCACTTCTTTCTCACTACTGATTTCCTCTACTCTCGGTTCCCCTGTCATTATTTCCCCCGCTTCTCATCCCTAATTGCCCCTATTTTCCCTCCTGTAATTTCATTTAACTTTCCTTACTTCCTCTCCCCTTATTTCCCCTAGCTTCCACTGCTTTTAATTATTTGTACATTCTTTCACTTCACAAACTTCCCTTTCTCCTCATTTCCCCTCGCTTTTAATAAAATTAATTCCTCTGACTTCCCCTCACTTCACCTTCTTCCCCTTACCACGCTTTACTTATTTTCCCTCTTTTTATTTCCCTTCTCATAATTTCCCCTCACTCCCCCTTTCTGAATTTTCCTTTAGCTCCCCACTTCCCATTTTCTACTTCCTCTTCCGGAATTGTACGTCAGCCCCCCCCCCCTTATTCCCCTACTTCTTCTTTCCCAATTTCCCCTTACTTACCCTATTTCCCCACCACTTATTTCCCTTGCTTCTGATCCCCTAATTCCCCTCCTTTCCATCGCATTGAAATTAAAAAATTGAAGCTCTCAAGCCTGAAAAATTGTTAAATTTAAACACTGCATACTTAACTACAAAGTAAAGGCATTCAAAGCATCAAAACTCTTCTGAATTTGAAGTATTTGAAATAAAAATTAAAAAATATTCAATTTATCAAACTTTTAATAATATATAATTAAAAATAAAGGGCTATATTTCTACATTATTTTTTGCATAAAAAAATTAAGCTACATAGAAGAAAAAAAATGTTTTTGACCTATATTTTTGACCCTATCCATTTTGATGATATTTTTTTACAAAACATTAAAAATTGTACAATTTCAAAGTAGTAGCCTACAACATTGTGAAATTTAAAATAAAAGTAAATAAAATATTTAAAAAATAAAATAGTTATAAAATAAAAATAAAATAAATATTTCTAAATAAATAAAATTTTATTATAGCGCACTATAAGAACTAAAATTTTAAATTCAAATTTATAAAATTGACCAAAATAGACTCAATATTGACATTGTTTATTTAACAAATGTGGTATTAAAATTTTACCAAAAAAAAATTTTTCTCGCAATTATAGAGTTATTTTTTTGTGGATAATTTTTTTGTGAAATCAGTTCGGCAATCTGAAAGACCTGGGTTCGAATCCCAGCGGAACTTAAAAGCAATTTTTTCACAATTTAGAAATAAAAATCAATATTAAAAAAAGATTGATTTCAGACGAGGAGTTAAAAAATAATTAAGTTCAAATTATTTATTACATTTCATCTGATCAAAACCATAACATCAAAAAAATATTTCAACAAAATAGTTGAATTTGCAATTTTCAACGTTTTTAACGATTTAAAAAAAAGGTTCTATTTAAAAAAAGTTCTATTTTAAAAAAGTTCTATTTAAAAAAAGTTCTATTTCAAAGAGAAATTTTTTTAAATAAAATGAAGAATTTTCAACAAAAAAAATTGCATTTTAACAAAATTGTTGAATTTACTACAAAGTAGAATAATTTAAAAATTTTAATCAAACACAGTGCAAGACAACAAAAAAAAAGAGATGAATTTTCAACAAAATAGCTGGATCCACCAAAATTGAATTTTCATCCAAAAAGGATACTTTTCAACCAACAATTTTCTACCGAAAAAGACAAATTTTCTCATATGCATGAATTTCCAACCAAATGGTTAAATTTTTAAACAAAGGAATAATGTTTTACCAAAAAAGATGAATTTTCAACAAAAAACATGAATTTTTCCACTTAAAAAGTTAACTGTCAACAAAATAGGTGAATTTTTTACCAAAGTATTTGATTTTTTTTACACAAAAGACGAATTACCACCAACAAAGTTGTATTTTCAACCCAGAAATGAAAATTTACAAAATAGTTGAATATTCTACAAAGTAGATTAATTTTTAAACAAATAATTGAATTTTTAAAGAAAAACAAAAATTATAAATTGAGCAGATTAATTTTCTACTAGAAAAGATGAATTTTCAGCCAACTTGTTGAATTTTCAGCTAAAAAAAAAATTTCAAACAAAAAACGGAATAGTCACATTTTTAATTAAAAAATTATTTTTTTACAAAAAAAAACGAATTTTTGACCAAAGAGAGGGATTTGCAACTTCAATGATAAATCTTCAAATGAAACAGGTCAATTTTTAGTTGAAAAATAAATTTTCAACTAAATTTTGTTGAAAAGTAGTGGACTTCCAACCACGTAGTTAAATTTTTAACCAAAAAAGACATTTTCAAAAAACCAAGAATTGTGAACCAAATAGTTTATATTTCTACTACGAAAAATATACAACCAAAAAATGAATGCTCACATTTTCCGTTAAACAAATTGATTTTAAACAAACAAAAAAACGAATTTTCAATGCAGTTGAATTTTTTAACAAAATTAGTTCATTTTTCAACCTAACAGATGAATTTTCAAGCAACAATATGAATGTTTTGGAAAAAAACGAGCCTTTACAAAATTAATTAATTTTCAAACAAATAGATGATTCGTTAACAAAATAGTTTAGTTTTCAACCAAAAAGCTGAAATTTTGAGCAAGAAGCCTAATTTTCTGCCAAAAAAAAAATAAAATTTCAACAAAAGACATGAATTTTAAATTAAGAAAGGCAAATTTTCGCCAAAAATGAAAAAGTTAAATTTTAAGTTAAAAAATTAATGTTCAGCCAAAAAACAAATTTTCAACAAAATAGTTCAATTTTCTGCGAAGCAGAATATTTTTTAATTAAATAATTGAATTTTTATCTTGAAAAATTAATTGTTAATCAAGGAGATTAATTTTCTACCGAAAAATATGAACTTTTCGCAAAATATATGAATTTTCAACAAAGTCTTTTGATTTTCTGAAAAATCTAAAATCTTCAATCAGAAAAATGAATTTTTGATAAAGTAGTTCACCTTTCAACCAAGTAGTTGAATTTTTAATTAAAAAATAATAAATTTCGAACTAAAATGGAAAAGATAAATTTTTTGTTAGAAGAAAATAATTTTTAACAAATAATGAAACAAATTTAATTGAAATAGTACAACTTGAAATCAAAGAGATGAGTCTTAAAAAAAAAAAAATAATAATAATTTTCATCAAATAATTAAATTTTCAACTATAACATTTTCGACTTAGATCGAGAATCTTCAACAAGAAAAATGAATTTTTAACAAATTAGTTCACCTTTTAACCAATCAGTTGAATTTTTAAATTAAAAAAATACATTTAAAACAAAAACAGAATAGTTAAATTTTCAGTTGAATAAATTAAGTTTTTAACCAAAAATGAAACGAATTTTCAACAAAATAGTTGAATTTTCATCCACAGAGATGAATCTTCTATCAGAAAAATGAATTTTTGATCAAGTAGTTCACCTTTGAACCAAGTAGTTGCATTTTTTACTAAAAAGGATCAATTTCGAACTAAAATGTAATAGTTAAATTTTTCGTATGAACGAAAATAATTTTCAACGAATAATGAAATAAATTTTAATTGAAATAGTTAAATTTTAAACCAAAAAGATGAGTCTTCAAAAAAAAAAATAATAATAATAATAATTTTTAACAAATAGTTCAATTTTCAACTATACCTTTTTCGACTTGAATAAAGAATCTTCAACCAGAAAAATGAATTTTTAACAAACTAGTTTACTTTTTAACCAAGTGGTTGAATTTTTAAATGAAAAAGATGCATTTAAAACAAAAACAAGGTATTTAAATTTTTAGTTAAATTAATTAATTTTTCAACTAAAAATGAAACGAATTTTCAGCAAAATAGTTGAATTTTCAACCAAAGAGATGAATCTTCAACCAAGAAAAAATTTTTTTTTAACAAATAGATTGAAAAATAAATGAAGAATCTTCAACAAGAAAAATAAATTTTTGAGAAAGTAGTTCACCTTTGAACCAAGTATCATAGTTGAATTTTTTACTAAAAAATATAAATTTCGAACCAAAATGGAATAGTTGAATTTTTTTTTTAAATAAAATAATTTTCAACAAATAAAGAAACAAATTTTAAGTGAAATAGTACAATTTTAAACCAAAGAAATGAGACTTTAAACAAAAAAATAATAATTTCTAACAAATAGTTAAATTTTCAATTATACCATTTTCGATTTAAATGGTTACTAATATAAATTTCGAACC
>CAKNYM010050995.1:75168-91534 GCA_932195095.1 Andricus curvator
ATTGAAATCGATTGAAAAATCTTGGCGTTTTAAAATACCCTTAAATATTTCAAATTCTTTGAAATCCTTTAAAATATTTTCAAATTATTGAAATCGATTGAAAAATCTGGGATTTTTGAAATGTCTTTGAATATTTCAAATTCTTTTAAATCTTTTGATATCTCATGAAATCTTTGAAATCTTTTTGAATTCCTTCAAACTATTGAAATCGATTGAAAAATCTTGGAGTTTTGAAATGTCCTTAAATTGGAAATCTGAACTATTTTAAATTCTTTGAAATCTTTTGATATTCCTTGAAATCTTTTTGTTCTCTTTAAGATCCATCGGAATCTTTAAAAATTCCATAAAACCTTTGAAATCCTTCAAAATCACTTTACTTTATTGAAATCGATTGATAAATCTTGGAGTTTTAAAATGTCCTGAAATATTTCAAATTCTTTGGAATCTTTTTTTATGTCATGAAATCCTTGAAATCCTTTTGAATTCCTTCAAACCACTGAAATCGATTGAAAAATCTTGGAGTTTTAAGATACAGATAACTATTTTAAATTCTTTCAAATCTTTAGATATCCCTTAAAATTTTTTGTTCTCTTCAAGTTTCTTCGGAATCTTTTAAAATACCATAAAATCTTTGAAATTCTTCAAAATCCCTTTTTTTATTGAAATGGATTGAAAAATCTGGGAGTTTCAAAATGCCCTTTAATATTTCAAATCCTTTGAAATCCCATGAAATCTTTGAAATCCTTTAAAATATCTTGAAATTATTGCAATCGATTGAAAAATCTTGGAATTTTAAAGTTTCCTTGAGAATTTCAAATTCTTTGAAATCTTTTGATATCTCATGAAAACTTTGAAATCTTTTTGAATTCCTTCAAACTATTGAAATCGATTGAAAAATCATGGAGTGTTAAAATGCCCTTAAACTATTTCAAATTCTTTGAAATCTTTTGATATCCCTTAAAATCTTTTTGTTCTTTTAAAGATTTCTCGGAATCTTGAAAAATACCATAACATCTTTTAGATTCTTTAAAATCCCTTTTTGTTTATTGAAATCGATTGAAAAATCTTGGAGTTTCCCTTAACTATTTCCAATTTTCTTTTGTTTATTCCTTTAGTTTATTGAAATCGATTGAAAAATCTTAGAGTTTTAAAATACCCTTGAATATTTCAAATACTTTGAAATCCCATGAAATCCTTTAAAATATCTTCAAAATATTGAAATCGATTGAAAAATGTGGGAGTTTTAAAATTTCCTTGAATATTTCAAATTCGTTGAAATCCTTTGGAATCCCATGAAATCCTTTGAAATATCTTCAAATTATTGAAATCGATTGAAAAATCTGGGAGTTTTAAAATGCCCTTAACTATTTTAAATTCTTTGAAATCTTTTGATTTTCCGTAAAATCTTTTTCTTACTTTTGTAGATTTCTCGGAATCTTCAAAAATACCATAAAATTTCTTAAATTCTTCAAAATCCCTTTTTCTTTATTGCAATGAATTGAAAAATCTTGGAGTTTTAAAATGTCCTTGAATATTTCAAATTCTTTGAAATCTTTTGATATCTCATTAGAACATTGAAATCCTCTAAAATACCTTTAAATTATTTAAATCGATTGAACAATTTTAGAGTTCTAAAAGACCCTTTGATATTTCAAATTCTTTGAAATCCTTTGAAATCCCATAAAATCTTTGAAATCCTTCAAAATATCTTCAAGTTATTGGAATCGATTGAAAAATCTTGGACTCTCCGTGAACTATTTCCAATTCTTTCAAATCTTTTGTTTATCC
This sequence comes from Andricus curvator, assembly GCA_932195095.1. Classification (NCBI taxonomy): domain Eukaryota; kingdom Metazoa; phylum Arthropoda; class Insecta; order Hymenoptera; family Cynipidae; genus Andricus; species Andricus curvator. The sequence goes on from CAKNYM010050995.1 coordinate 76,957, forward strand.
TTTTAGTTTATTAAAATCGATTGAAAAATCTTGAAGTTTTAAAATGCCCTTAAATGTTTCAAATTCTTTGAAATCCCTTGAAATCCCATGAAATCCTTTAAAATATCTTCAAATTATTGAAATCGATTGAAAAATCTTGGAGTTTTAAAATGTCCTTGAATATTTCAAACTAAAGAGATAAACAAAAGATTTGAAAGAATTGGAAATAGTTAAGGGAGAGTCCAAGATTTTTCATTCGATTCCAATAAATTGAAGATATTTTGAAGGATGTCAAAGATTTCATGGGATTTCAAAGGATTTCAAAGAACTAAAAATTTCAAAGCATCTTTCAGAAGTCTAAAATTTTTCAATCGATTTCAATAATTTGAAGGTATCAAATTATTTAAATCGATTGAAAAATTTTGGAGTTCTGAAAGTTACTTTAATATTTTAAATTCTTTGAAATCCTTTGAAATCACATGAAACCTTTGAAATCCTTTGAAATATCCTCAAATTATGAAAATCGATTAAAAAACCTTGGAAATTTTAACTATTTTAAATTCTTTGAAATCTTTTCATAGCCCTTTAAATCTTTTCATTCTCTTTAAGATCCCCCAGAATCCTTAAAAATACCATAAAATCTTTGAAATCCTTCAAAATCCCTATAGTTTATTGAAATCGATTGATAAATGTTGGAGTTATAAAATGCCCTGAAATATTTCATATTCTTTGAAAACTTTTGATATGTCATGAAATTTTTGAAATCCTTTTGAATTCCTTCAAGAGATTGAAATCGATTGAAAAATCTTGGAGTTTTAAAATACCATTAAGTATATTAAATTCTTTGAAATCTTTTGATATCCCTTAAAATCTTTTCATTCTCTTTAAGATTCCTCGGAATCCTTAAAAATACCATAAAATGTTTGAAATCCTTCAAAAACCCTTCAGTTTATTGAAATCGATTGATAAATCTTGGAGTTTTAAAATGCCCTTGAATATTTCAAATTCTTTGAAATCTTTTGATATCCCATTAAAGCATTGCAATTCTCTAAAATACCTTCAAATCATTTAAATCGATTGAAAAATTTTTCAGTTCTGAAACACCCTTTAATATTTCAAATCATTTGAAATCCTTTGAAATCCCATGAAATCCTTTAAAATATCTTCAAATTATTGAAATCGATTGAAAAATCTTGGAGTTTAAAAGTGTCCTTGAGAATTTCAAATTTTTTGAAATCTTTTGATGTCTGATGAAATCTGTGAAATGTTTTTGAATTCCTGCAAACTATTGAAATCGATTGAAAAATCTTGGAGTTTCAGAATGTCCTTGAATATTTGAAATTCTTTGAAATCCTTTGAAATCACATGAAATCTTTGAAATCCTTTAAAATATCTTCAAATTATTGAAATCGATTGAAAAATCTTGGAACTCTGAAATATTTCAAATTCTTTGAAATCTTTTGATATCCCTTAAAATCTTTTCATTCTTTTCAAGATTTTTCGGAATCCTTAAAAATACCAAAACATCTTTGAAATCCTTTAAAATCGTTTTAGTTTATTGAAATCGATTGAAAAATCTTGGAATTTCAAAATGCCCTTGAATATTTCAAATTCTTTGAAATCTTTTGATATCCCATTAAAAAATTGAAATCCTCTAAAATACCTTCAAATTATTAAATCGATTGAAACTTTTTTGAATTCTGAAAGACCCTTTAATATTTCCAATTGTTTGAAAAATTTTGAAATCCCATGAAATGTTTGAAATCCTTTAAAATATCTTGAAATTATTGAAATCGATTGAAAAATCTAAATAGTTATATCTAAATAGTTATATCTTTAGTGAGAAAAAAAATTAATTAAAAAAACTAACATAAGAGTTGAATTTCCAAGTGAAGAGATGAATCTTCAACTAAAATAATAAATTCTCAACAAAAAAATGTTTTTCTAACAAAACAGTTCAACATTCAAGTAAATAGTTTATTTTCGAACTAAGAAGATGATTTTTCAACCAAGAAAATTAATTTACTATGAAGAAATATGGTTTTTCAAAGTAATAAATGAAGTTGGAACCTAATTGTTGATTTTTCACCTAAAAAGATGAATTTTTAACTAAAAATAGATTATTTAAATTTGAAACCGAAAAAATTTATTTACCACCAAAAATGGAAAACATTTTCTACCAATAAGATGCATCTATCAAAAAATGATTTTTTATCAAAATAGTTCAACATTTAAGGATGTAGCTTAATTTTTCACCAAAAAAGATAAATTCGAAGCAAAACATTTGCATTTTTAACAAAATATTTAAAATTTCAAGCAAACGGATAAATTTCTTTTTAAATTTTTAAAGAGGGGAATAAGGGAGGGAGTGTAAAATCTAACATATGATAATAATTTTCAAACTTATTGAGTTATTATTGATCCTTCAAAATTTAATTTTTTATGTGAAAATAAAACTAATTAGCTGCAAATTCAAAGACTTATTTGAAAATTCGTATTTTTCATGGTAAATTAATCTTCTTGATTAAAAAATCAACTTTGTAGTACAAAATTTAGCTATTTGATTGAATGGTTACATTTTTTTTTAAATCTTTTTTTAAAGATTGTAGCTAAAAATTGATCTCTTTCGTTGAGAATTGAAATATTTGTTAACAAATTTTTTTTTCGGTGAAAATCAATTTGTCATACTGAAAATTGAACTATTTCATTTTTGTGTGAGAATAATTATGTTAAATTGAAAATTGATATTTTTTAGTTCAAAATTCAATTAATTGGTAAAAAATGTGTGGTTTTTTATTCTTTTTGAAAACTAAATTTCTTCACTGAAAATGTAATTATTACATTTTTAATAAGAAATTCATATTCTTTAGCTGAAAATTCAACTAATTGGTTTAAAATTGAACAAAATCGTTGAAATTAATTATTTTTTTGAAAATTCGGTGAAGAAAATTATGCATTTTGTAGAAATTTATTTTTTTTTTGTAGAAAATTAGGATTCTTGCTTGAAAATTCATCACTTTTCTTGAAAATTAACTTCTTTTGTTTGAAAATTAAAATTTTCAGATCGAATTTTTAATTTTTGATGGTGAAGTTATATTTTTTTTTAGTTGAAAGTTAAACTATTTGACTGATAATTCATCTTTTTTATTTAAAAATTTATATTTATGGTTGGAAATTCAATTTTATGGTTAAAAATAATCAAAATTTGCAGAAAATTCCACAGGTTTGCAAAAATGTCAGTTTTTGGTTAAAAAATTTAACTTTTCTATTAAAAATTCATTTTTTTTTTTAAATTCGGAGAAGAAAATTATGCACTTTGTAGACATTTCTTTTTTTTTTGTAGAAAATTAAGATTCTTGCTAGAAAATTCGTCACTTTTGTTGAAAATTGAACTATTTTGTTGAAAATTAACTTTTTTTTTGTTTAAAAATTAAAATTTTTAGCTAAAAGTTTTAATATTTTATTTTTAATTGTGAAGTTTTTTTTTTTTTAGTTGAAAGTTTAACTATTTGGCTGATAATTCATCTTTTTTATTTAAAAATTTATATTTATGTTTGGAAATTCAATTTTATGGTAAAAAATAATCAAAATTTGCAGAAAATTCCACATTTTTGCAAAAATGTCATTTTTTTGTAAAAAATATTAACTTTTCTGTTAAAAATACATTTTTTGAAATTAAAAATTCAACTGCTAATTACTTTTGTAAAAAAATTCAACTATTTGGCAGACACTTAACTTTTTTGGTTGAAAATTCATTTATATTGTTGAAAATTTATCTTTCTTGGTAGAAAATAATTATTTTTGGTTGAAAATTCATATTTTTTTGTTGAAAGCCGAAAAAATTTCTTAAAAATTAATTTTTTGTTTGTTGATGCATCATTTTAGTTGAAAATTTATCTTTTTGAAAATGTAACTATTTTATAGAAAAGTCGTTCTTCTTTTAGTAATTGTTTTTTCACTGGAATTGTTATTATTCCATTTTTTGTGCAGAAAAAATCAACTATTATATTTTTTGTTGAGAATTTTTTTTTTCTGGTTAAAAATTCCCGTATTTAAAAAAAATTCAATTTCTTGGTAGAAAATCACTCTTTTTAGTTGTGAATTTATCTATTTTGATAAAAATTATTTTTTTTGTGGTTCGGAATTGATTTTGTAAGTATAAATATAACTGTTCTATTTTTGTTGAAAATATATCTTTTTTGGTTGAAAACTTATTGATTTTGTTTAAAATTCGTCTTTTTGGTAGAAAATTAATCATCGATTATTATTTTGGTATATACATTTATGATTTTTTTTCTATAAATTATTTGTCCAACTGTAAATCTAACTGTTCCATTTTTGTTAATGAATTTATCTTTTTTAGTTAAAAATGTATCGATTTTCTTCAAAATTCGCCTTTTTTAAAAAAATAATAATCTTTTTGGTCGAAAATTCATCTGAGTCGAAAAATTCTCTTCTTACCTGAAAATTTAAGTATTTTGTTAAAAATCTGTTGTTATTTGATGAAAATTAATATTTTAATCTGAAAATTTAACTATTTCATTCATAGTTACAAATGTAAAATTTGTTTTTTCTGTTGAAAATTATTTTTCTAACTGCAAATTTAAATGCCCCATTTTTGTTAATAAATATATCTTTTTTAGTTGAAAATTTACCAATTTTCTTCAAAATTCGCCTTTTTCGGTAAAAAAATTATTGTTCTTGGTTGAAAATTCATCTTTCTCGTTAAAAATTCAACTTTTTTGTTAATAATTAATATTTTTTGTTGAAGATTCATAATTTCAGTAGAAAATTAATTTCCTTGATTGAAAATTGAACTACTTCATTAAAAATTCTTTTTTTTGTTCCAAAATTCACCCCTTCCAGTTGAAAATTCAACTATTCGCTTTAAAAAAAAATCTTGAAAAATCATCTTCTTAGCTGCAAATTTAACTATTTTATTAAAAATTTGTTCTTACTGGATTAAAAACAATTATTTTCATCTGAGATTTCAACTATTCCATTTTTGGTTATAAATGTATATTTTTCAGTTGAAAATTAAACAATTGAATTGACAATTCATCTACTTTGTTGAAAATTTAGTTTATTTTTGTCCCTCTCATTATTTATAATAATAGGGTCAAACATAAACTATTTATAAATAAATTTGGTTTATTTTTGACCCTATTATTATACATGATAATAGGGTCAGAAATAATGTAAATTTTCAACAAAGTAAATGAATTGTTAACACAATAATTTAATTTCCAACTGAATACTATAGTATTATAGACCTTGATGTCAATCAAAAAAATTCTCTTTACAATCATTCAACAGAAGCAGAAAATTTTGTTTACTTCTATGGTCAAGCAACTTGAGTTCAAAGTATCGAGAGGCAGCGGTAGGCGCCGAGAGGAATAAAAAAATAAAAAATAAAAAAGGAAAATGACCAATCGAGAATGAAGGAAGAAGAGGTTTGGAACACCTTGCGCAGCAGGTGCCCCATCCGGAGGTGCAGGCTGTCCCTTGACCATAAAACCACCGGTCTACGTTCTTACATATCCGTGTATCATCGTATCCTCATCGAGCCGGTACTTAAAAATATGTTAGCGGCCAGCACATAAGCACCGTGACCTCGTGATAAGATCTAAAAAAGAGTCCGTCGGGCACCATCAACGGGAGGAGACAAATGTCAGCTTTCGAGTCAGTTTAAGGGGACCGTGACTGTAACTGTAACTCTTACCATCGACCCTCTCGGAAGCACCCTCTTATCTGTAATTCTACTGCATGAGATACCGTAACGGCAAGGCGATCATAACTACCCTCTGGAAATTACCTGTTGCGAGCGTTGAGAGAAGTCAAGATCCTTGTCAGACCAGAAAACTGTCCCTAATTTGTCCCTGCGATCTTTACTTGTATATGGCTAATTCTCACGTTATGCCTTGATCATGAGGGGAAACAACAGTTCATTTTTCTTTCCGTCCCCGAGATACCCTTTATCACCTATTTCTGAATCTTTCCCTTCTAGGTACGACCTTTTGTCCTCTACTGATCTAAAATACGACATTTTTCTTTCCGTCCCCAAGATACCCTTCATCACCTATTCCTGAATCTTTTCCTTCCAGATACAACCTTTTGTCATCTACTTATTTAAAATACGACATTTTTCTTGCCGTCCCCAAGATACCCTTTATCATCTATTCCTGAATCTTTCACTTCCAGATACAACCTTTTGTCCTCTACTGATCTAAAATACGACATTTTTCTTTCCGTCCCCAAGATACCCTTTATCACCTATTCCTGAATCTATCCCTCCCAGATACAACCTTTTGTCCTCTACTGATCTAAAATACGACATTTTTCTTTTCGTCCCCAAGATACCATTTATCACCTATTTCTGAGACCTTTCCTTCCAAATAGGACCTTTTAGCCACCAACAATATAAAGTAAAGTAATATAAGGTCCCTGGGATCTTATTTGTATATGGCTAATTCTTACGTTATGCCTTGATCATGAGGGGGAAACAATAGTACATTTTTCTTTCCGTACCCAAGATACCCTTTATCATCTATTTCTGAATCTTTTCCTTCCAGATACGACCTTTTGTTCTCCACCAACTTAAATATATTTTATTTCATCCCCAAGATACACTATTCAGATCACCTATTCCTGAGACCTTCCCTCCCAGATATGACCTTTTAGCCACCAACAATATAAAGTAAAGTAATATAAAATCCCTGGGATCTTATTTGTACATGGCTAATACTCACGTAATTCCTTGATCATGAGGGGAAAACAACAGTACGACATTTTTCATTCCGTCCCCAAGATACCCTTTATCACCTATTCCTTAATCTTTGCCTCCCAAATAAGAGCTTTTGTCCTCCACCGATCTAAAATACGACAGTTTTCTTTCCATCCCCAAGATACACTATTCAGATCACCTACTCCTGAGACCTTCCCTCCCAGATACGACCTTTTGGCCACCAACAATATAAAGTAAAGTAATATAAATTCCTTGGGATCTTTCTTGTATATGGCTAATTCTCACTTTATGCCTTGATCATGAGGGGGAAACAACAGTACATTTTTCTTTCCGTCCCCAAGATACCTTTTATCACCTATTCCTGAATCTTTCCCTTCCAGATACGACATTTTGTCCTCCACCGATCTGAAATACGACATTTTTTTCTATCCCCAAGATACACTATTCAGATCACCCATTCCTGAGACCTTTTTTCTCAGATACGACCTTTTTGTACTTCACCGACCTAAAATAAGACATTTTTTATTTCATCCCCAAGATACCATTTATCGCTTATGCCTGAGACCTTTCCTCCGAGATGCGACCTTTCACAAAATAATTATTTTCTACCGAAAAAGAGGAATTTTTAACAATATAAATTAATTGTCAACAAAAAGAAGTTAAGTGTCTGCCAAATAGTTGAGTTTTTTACAAGAGTAATTAGCAGTTGAATTTTCAATTTAAATAAAATGTATTTTTGAAAGAAATGTTAATTTTTTTTTAACCAAAAAATGACATTTTTGCAAAACTGTCAAATTTTCTGCAAATTTTGATTATTTTAAACCATAAACTTTGATTTCTAACAAAAAAAAAAAAAAAAATTTATATAAAAAAGATGAATTCTCAGCCAAATAGTTGAATTTTCAACGAATAAAATAAACTTTTAACAATTGCGTTCAACATTAATCAAGAAGTTGAATTTTTGAACCGAATGAAATGATCTAAAAAAGATCAATTTTTTAATATAATATAATTATTCTCGCTCAAAATTGAAACAGTTCAATTTTCAGAATGACAAATTAATTAACACCTAAAAAAAATTCGTTACAAAATATTTCAATTATCAACGAAAGATATAAATTTTTAGTTACAATGATGAATCTTGAAAAAAAGTTTTTTTTTCAAAAAAAAAAGCAAACATTCAATTCAAGAGCTAAATTTTATACTACAAAGTTGATTCTTTAATCAAGAAGATTAATTTACTATGAAAAATACGAATTTTCAACCAAGTGTTTGAATTTGCAACTAATTAGTTATATTTTCACATAAAAACGTTTTTCAAATTTTCAATGAAGTAGCTGAACTTTCAAAAAAAAAAAAAATTTCAACAAATTTTCATTTAAACAATTGAAAAGTTAAATTTTCAGTTCAAAAATTATTTAAAAAAAAACAAAACAATTTCCAACCAACAAGTTAAATTTTCTACCAAAATAATTGAATTTTCAAACCAAAAAGACGAGTTTTCAACCGAAAATTTTTTTTTCACAAAAATTGTTCAATTTTAATAAATTTAAATTACCTTTTAACCAAATAGTTGCACTTCCAACCAAAAACTTAAAATATCAATCAAGAATGTTAATTTTCTACTGGAAAAGGCTAATTTTTAACAAAATACGTGAATTTTCAACGAAGTAGCTGAATTTTCATCAAAAAAGATGAATTTTCAACCGAGAAATTGAGTAGTTAGATTTTCACTTTAAGAAAATTATTAAAAAAAAAAAAAAAAAATTTTCAACCAAAAAGTTAAATTTTCTACCAAAATAATTGAATTTTCATACCAAAAAGACGAACTTTCCGCCGAAAAAATCTTTTTCACAAAAATTGTTGAATTATAATAAATTTAAATTACCTTTTAAGCAAATAGTTGAATTTTCAACCAAAAACATAATTTATCAACCAAGAAGGTTAATTTTCTACTGGAAAAGGCGAATTTTTAACAAAATACATGAATTTTCAATGAAGTAGCTGAATTTACAAAAAAAAAAAATTTTGAATTTTCAATAAAAATATTGAATAGTTAAATTTTCAGCAAAAAAATTATAAAAAAAAAAACAATTTTGAACCAAAAAGTTAAATTTTCTACCAAAATAATTGAAGTTTCAAACCAAAAAGACGAATTTTCAACGAAAAAAAAGAATTATCAACTAAGCAGGATAATTTTCTACTGAAAAAGACGCATTTCTAACAAAATACATGAATTTTCAACGAAGAAGCTGAATTTTCACCAAAAAAAGATAAATCTTCAATCAAAAAATTAAATAGTCAAATTTTCAGTTCAAATTTAATTTTTAACCCTGAAAAGAACGAATTTTCACAAAATAGTTCAATTTTCGGTTAAAAAATCAAGTTTTTGAACAAAAAATACATTTTTAACAAAGCAATTCAACTTTCAGCCAAGTAGTTGAATTTTCAACCAAAAACATGATTTTTTTACCGAGAAGATTCATTTTTCATCGAAAAATATTTTTCACATAATAGTTAAATTTTCAATTAAAGATATGAATTTCAGACTAAAATGATGAATCTTCGATTGAGATAAATAAATTTTCAGGTAAAAATTAAATTTTTCACCCCAGAGCAACGATTTTTCTACAAAATAGTTAAATTTTCAAACAGAAAGATTAATTCTCCACAGAAAAAGATATCTTTTAAATGAAATAGATAAATTTTGAACCAAGTTGTTGAATGTTCAACTGAAAATGTAATAGTGAACTTTACAGTTAAAAAGATTAATTTTCATCCGAAAAAACGGATTTAAAAAAAAGCTGAATTTTCAACCCAAATATACTGATTTTCAACGCAACAGTTGAATTTTTGAACAAAATTGTAAAAATTTAATTTCCGTTAGAACAATTAATTTTTAACAACAAAAAAATCAACAAATTTTCAACAAAATGGTTTAAAACTATTTAGGCTAATCAATGAAAATCAGGGGGGTGACACGATTTTCGCTTTTGCATTAGAGGCGCGTGTCAGTTTTGTGAAGAGCGGCGAGTCGTGAAGCATTGGCGCCACCTCCACGACGCCCGGTCTGCCCGTTGTCTGTTATGATTTTGCATACACAAACTCGTGAAATGTCATAACTTTATCGTCTATTTGCCATATTTTATTTATTTACGTATACATGTGTTATAACAATGGGGGGGGGCATCGATGTATAGCACCGAACTGTCTATCAGGGTACGACTCAACCCGCTCAAACGGAGTAAAACAGTGCATTTTTCCGTTCTAAAAAATGTGGTTGACCGTTGGCACCAAGCAATTAAGCATGACAAAAAGGATTTTATTGTTAAACCTGGAAATGTGGTTTGTGAAGATCACTTTTTAAAGGATCAAATAATTTGGAAAAAGAAAGTTTTAGCTCCGGATGGAACGGTTATGGCGATAGGTATGAGGATTTGTTTACACCGATGTTCTTTAACCTAAAATAATTGAATGGCTCTGACGGTTTCATGACTACATTGATTTTTAAATTTTGATATATTTTTCTTCTTGTAAAACTTGTAGATTATTGTAATAGTGCGTAACATTATATTTTTATTAGTTTTTGAAATTTTAAAAATATTTTAAAACCCTTACTATCTTTAAGAAAATTGTAAAAGTAACATTAATGACAGTTTTGAATTATCGCCGAGTTTCGACATTTATTACTTTAATAGGAACGTAAGTTCTATTATTTCGGTCTTGCGATCAATTTGAATAAAAAAGACTTTATTAGGTATAATATAAGCATTTATCGGGTATAATTTGCCTGAGGATGACCAACAGATTGAGGTCGAAACGTTGCGAGAATGTAACTTTTTATAATTAAAGTATTGACTCGGAATACTCCCAGTCTTTTTTATTTAAATTGATCGTAAGACCGAAATAATAGAACTTACGTTCCTATTAAGGTAACAATTGAATTGATCAAAGGAAGATTTCACTTCTTAAAAATTGTTTTAAGAAGTTGTTTATTTTTATCATTTCGAAATTTATGTACGATTACATTAATTTATTAGTAAATTCAAGTACTAAAGTAAATTACAATTGTAAAATAATGATTTTCTTGCAGTCAGAATAGTACAAGAAACCTAAATTTAAAAAAACGATAATTTTATGAAAAAGAAAGTCGCGACATTTTGTAAAACTAGCTTTGTTCAATTGTATATAATAAATTATTATGTTCTGTCTGCATAATAATTGCTATACTTTAATCGCAGTATATTCGTAAATAATTTAAATAATTATATTTATTTAAATAAATTAACTTGGCATTTATTACTCCTATACCTATTACCTATACCCCATATTTAATTTATATCTCCATCTTTTAATTCAATTTTTAAATAAATAAATGACTAAATGTACGTTAAAGTTAATAACTTTATTACTGATAATCTTTTAGCCATTTCACGATCAATACAATATACTGAATATTAAAAATTATGATTTTTAAATACGCTTGTATATTTTTATTATAATGTAATAATAGATTAGGGTCATTCGAGTAATTAAAAAAGAGACAAAAAATTTTATATATTATCATTTCAGAACATTTAGTTTATTTGTTTTATACGGTAAATACGTAATCTTTATATTTTACCATTCCACTCTACTTGAAAATTAAAAACCGACATTTCCAGTGTATGTAAGGTCTATTTTTTAATCCTAGGTATTTTTTAAATTCTAGAAACAGTTAATCCTTGCCTAATTCAAGCTAAAAGTATTTAAATTATCCACAAACGTCCAAAATATTATAAAAACTGCGAAAAATACTAAATCTCCCATGATTCTAATCAGCTTTCATTCAAATATAGGGCGTGGCGCTAGTGGCGCCAGTGTTTCATTTTCTGCCGTCCTTCACAAAACTGACACAGCGCATTTGTATGGCGAGTCACCCCCCTGATGAAAATAGAGTTATTGAAGAAAATTAAAAATTATGTTTTCAGAAGTGCAATTTTCTACTATAAATAAGTGTCCAAATTTTTATATTCTCACAATTTTATATGAGAATTCAATAAATACTCATTTCAATTAATAAAAACGAAAGTTGAAAAAAATCAATTTTTTCGAAAATTGCTCTACCTTCGTGAAATTACCTACCTTTGTTAAATTAATATTCATCTAATAAACTCTCAATAAGCATTGTATCAGGTTCAAAAATGTCCTAACTCTGATCATCTCAATAAATTTTTTTTCTGAAAAAAGATCTTTTTTCGCTCCGCTGGGAATCAAACCTTAGAACTTAAGATTGCCGGTCGAGAGAAGAAACTTTTTTCAGAAAATACACGCATTATTTTGCTAGATGGTACAAGTTAAATTTTTCAAGAAATCTGTATTATCATCAGAGAATGACAGAAATTTTTAATGTCTTCTCAGACTAGATGGAGATATGAATTAAAAATTATTTGAATTAATTTTTTTTTTTCTGACAAAAGATAATGCGTGTATTTTCTGAAAAAAGTTTCTTCTCTCGATCTCTCTAGTAGCTTAACGGCGAAAGCAACCGACCGGCAATCGGAAGTTCTGAGGTTCGATTCCGAGCGGAGCAAAAGGAGAGGATCTTTTTTCAGAAAAAAAATTAACTAAAATAATTTCTAATTCCTATCTCCATCTAGTCTGAAAAGACGTTATAAATTTCTGTCATTCTCTGATGATAATACAGATTCTCTGATCAGCTCCTTCTGATCTTTGAATCTCTTTCCCTTAAACAAAAGAGATTCAAGTAGCCTTTTATCCGACTTTTAAATTCGGCGACGTCTTGTCCAGCGACGCACAAAATCGAAGATCAAAATAATTCATTTTATGTAAATACATAGCATATTTTTCCGGAAATTTAGCACGACCGATTCCTTGACCGATAAATCAAAGAGAGCGAGTGTTGCTCGACCGGTGCGAGAGGCCAGCCTGATCTCCATCGCAGATTCTTTAGCATATGTATGGACCAGTAGCGAGGCAATCCCGATGCCTACTATCCTGGATCTTCCAACTTCCGGTTGATGTAAAAGGACGCCCTTCTTTCTCCAAAGTTGAATTTCCTTTTGCTTTTCCTCCCTAGGGCCGCCCGGTCTGTTGTTTTATACTTTTATGGAGAGAAAGGGTCGGTTGAGGGGCGCCTTGCTCTTGCTCGGCTGACTGAATAAAAATTATGGAATACGTTGCATATAAAGTAAGTGAAAAACAGACGGAGATGATGAATTGCTCCATGCCAGAAGAGAGGGATGAGGAGATAACGGGCAGCGCCATCGATCACGTGCCACGGCCGGCAATGACGCGCCACGCTTTTCTTCTTCGACTCATGCCACAAGACACAAGAATAGCGCCACACTCTTATGTTCTTCAACAAAGCCTCCCTTCCTCCCTCCCACCCTCCCTTTTTCCCTGTGGAAAATATATTCACTCCTTCTTATAAAAAGTATACTCTTACATCAAAGATCATAACAATTCCCATTGGTCAGTCAACGAGCAAACAAAACTGAACCCAAGATCTATTCCAGTCTGATCGTGCAAAATCTGAAATATTTTCAACTTTCAAATTATTCTTGAAACTTTCCAAAACTTCCAAATCTTCTAAATGTCTTTTATTAAAACGATCAGTGATAAACTGATGGGCAATATGAAATGTTGGGTGATGGAACAATGGGTGATAGACTGATTGGTGATGGACTTATGAGGATGGGCTGATAAGGGTTACACTGATTAGTGATAGACTGATAGGTGATGCACTGATAAGTGAAGGACTGGTGAATGATGCGAACTGACAGGTAATGGACTGATAAGTGATGGACTTAGGGGTGATGGACTGATAAGTGATGGATATGTTGGATTTTGGATTGATGAGTGGTTACTGATAAGTGGTGGACTGGTGAGTGGTGGGCCGATGGTTTATTGACTGATTGGTGATGATTTAATGAGTGTTAGACTGAAATACAAAAGTCTGATACGTGGTGGACTGATGAAGAATGGAATAATGAAAGATAGAATGATGGGTGATAGTGCTAGGTGATGGGTGATGGGTGATGGGTGATAGGTGGATGATGATTGGTGACAGATGATAGGTAATGGGTGGTAGACTGATGTGTGATAGAATGATAGGTCATGAACTGATAGATTATGGAATGATAGAAGATGGACTGATGGGTGATATTGATGGGTGATATTGATGGGTGATGTATGATGGGTGATGGGTTATTCGTCATGGGTGATGGATGATTCGTCATGGGTGACTGATTATAAACTGCTGGATGGTAGATTGATCTGTGGTGGATCAATAGGAAGTGAACTGATGGATTAAGACATGATAAAATATGGACTGATGGGTGATGAACTGATTGGTGATGGCAAGATGGGTCATGGATCAATGGGTGACAGACTGATCAGTTATACACTGATGGATGGTGATAGGTAATAGGTGATTGGTGATGGATGAGGGGTGATGAGTGATGGGTGATGAGTGATGAACTGATAAGTAATAAAATGATGTTTGATGGGTCATGGTTCATGTTTCATGGTAGATCGTTAATAGATGATGGTTGATAGTTGATGGTTGAACGTTCATTTTTTATGGCTGATTGTGGATGGTGGATGGTTGATGATTAATGTTCAATGGTTGATGGTCAACGATTAATTTTTGATGGATGATATTTGATGATTGATAGTTGATTGTTAATTATTGATGGTTGACGGTTGATGGTTGATCGTTGATAGTTGATGGTTGATCGTTGATCTTTGATTTTTATGGTTGACGGTGAATGGTTAATGATTGACGTTTGATGGTTGATGGTCGAACATTGACTTTGACGGTTGATATTTGATGATTGATAGTTTATTGTT
>CAKNYM010050995.1:132774-154261 GCA_932195095.1 Andricus curvator
GAAAAGAAGTTGTCTTCAAACAAAAGTATCGTTCTCTCTCCTGATTTCTTTTGATCCAGATAAATTTCTGCTTTGCATAAGAAGAATCATTTGTAAGATAATGTTTATGTCAAAGCACGTCCTTCTGACAAAAGAGGATGTTTCTCTGAGTGAGCATGACCTGAATTCGAATCTATCGTCAGAATCATTGTCCATCAGTTGTATCTTCATCCACTATCATCTGAATCATTCAAAATCAGTTGATTGTCAACCACCAGGTGTATTATCATCCATCATTTAAATCATTGTCCTTTATTTGGAATTTCATCCACCATTATCTAAATCAGCCTTTATCCTCTTTACCAATATCTGGATCATAATCATCTTCTGGGTCATCATCCACCATCATCTGGACCATCATCTACATCTCAGAAAAGAAGTTGTCTTCAAACAAAAGTATCGTTCTATCTTCTGATTCGTTTTGAAGCAGATAAATATCTTTGTTACATAAAAAGAATCATTTGTAAGATAAGGTTCATGTCAAGGCACATCCTTTTGACACAAGAAGATGTTTCTCAGAGTGAGCATGATCTGAATTAGAATCTATCATCATAATCATTGTCCATCATCTTCATCAAACATCTATCTTCATCCAATATCATCTGAATCATTCAAAATCAGTTGATTGTCAACCACCAGGTGTATTATCATCCATCATTTAGATCATTGTCCCTTATTTGGAACATCATTCACCATCCTCTGAATTAGCATCTTAATTGTTAATTAAATTACTTGCGTGAATGACTCTTGTAACCCCATTCTGTTCTTTTGATGAAACGATTATCCGCGTATTTAAAAAATGTAACTTGGATTAATTTCCCTTCAACAAAGACGAATGCGTGCAGGTCCGAATATAGTGAACTAGTTGTGTGACTCGGTTCTGCCCAAGGCATTGCACCAATAATTCTTTCATGCTCGAGATAGAAAGGTGCAAGAACTTCTGAAGACGCACTTGCCGGAAGTGGTCTATCTGTCCCGGAACTGCCTCGTCGAAACTGTTTTTCTTATCTTTTTAATCTCCAGAAAATAATTATTTAGATCCTTTTTCTTAACAAGTTGTAGGAGACGACTAGAAAATCCTCGAGTATGAAATTCCCGAAAAGGAAAATATTCGAAATAGAAAATTGCCGCATTATAAACATCCTGAATCAAAAAATTGTCTTATAATAAAATTCACGTACAGTTTATAATGTTATGGAATTAAAAAATTTCCGAACAATAATATCC
The DNA here is from genome assembly GCA_932195095.1 of Andricus curvator. NCBI lineage: Eukaryota > Metazoa > Arthropoda > Insecta > Hymenoptera > Cynipidae > Andricus > Andricus curvator. The sequence continues at coordinate 134,041 of CAKNYM010050995.1, forward strand.
AAAACTAAAATTCACAAAATTATGAATTTCCGAAATTTAAACAAATAAAAAATGTTTTTTTTTTAATAAATATCATTAACTTAGTTTAAAAAATTGAAAGAAAAGTTTTGATTCAGGAAAATTTTTGTAATATTTAATTTTTGATGAATTATTGTTTCAATTTCGGTAATTTCATCATTTCGGAAATTTTCTATGTCGAAAATGTTATTTTTGGGGATTTTTGTATTTCCGCAAATTTCGGGAATTTTTTATCTGAACAATTTTCTTTTGGGAAAATTTCACAGTGTCAGGGATTTTATGTTTTGAAATTCTTCTATTTTTCAAAAGTTTCTTTTTCGGGGAATTTACATTGTTGGGAATTTTATTTTTTGAGACTTTTTTATGTCGGCAATTTCATCATTTCGGGAATTTATTTTTGAAGATTTTTCAAATTCGGGATTATTATATTCCGTCAATTTCCTCATTTTGGAAATATTGTTTGTGAAAATTTTATTTGTCGACAATTTTACAGTGCCTGGAATTTTATTACACGGGATTTTTATATTTCAGCAATTTTATCGTTTCGTGAATTTTCTATCTCAAAAATTTTCTTCCTCGGGATTTTTCTTTTCATGGATTTTTCAAATCACAAATTTTTTTTCGGGAATTTTATTTTACGGAATTTTTATATTTCGGCAATTTTATCATTTCGGGAATATTCTATTTTTGAAATGTTTGTTTTTGGAAATTTCGCAGTGCCGGGAAATTTGTTTCTTGCGGATTTTTATATTTCGGCAATTTGATATTTCGAAATTTTTATTTTTCGGAATTTTACAGTGTCAGTTATTTTATTTTTCAGGATTTTTATATTTCGGCAATTTCATCTTTCGAGGAAATTATTTTTCCAGATTTTTATATTTCGGCAATTTTGTCATTTCGGTTATATCCTTTTTCGAAAATGTTGTTTTTTGGTAATTTTATTTTTTAGGATTTTTGAAGTGTCGGTAATTTCGGGAATATTCTATTTTAAAAAATGTCTTTTTCGGGCATTTTAAAGATTCGGGCGTTTTCTTTTTTGTGATTTTTATATTTTGTCAAATTTTATTATTTCGGGAATTTATTTTTTGAGATTTTTATATTTCGGCAAATTTTTCATTTCGGGTATTTTTTATCTCGAAAATATTCTTTTTCGGGAATTCCACAGTGTAGAGAATTTCATTTTTAGGGATATCTTTATTTAAAAAAAAAATTTCTTACGTATTTTACAGTGTAGGGAATTTTATTTTTCGGCAATTTTATCTTTGTTCATTCATTTTAAATCTTCTTTGGGAATTTTATTTTCCAAGATTCCTATATTTTGGCAATTTTCCATTTAGAAAATTTTCTTTTTCAGGAATTTTTCAGTTTCAGGAATTTTATTTTTCGGGATTTTAATATTTCGCCAATTTCATCATTTCGGGAATTTATGTTTCAAGATTTTTATATATCAGAAATTTTATCATTTTGAGAATCTAGAGGATTTTAAGTGAATTTTGTTAATTTTGCAGAATTTTTCAAAAAATTGTATGACAAATTCAATTCATTTTCGAGAGATATTTAGTAGGTTCAGAAGTTTTAAAGAGATTCAGAAAATGTAAATCAAAATGAGGATTTTCGCAGATTTTAAACAAATAATTCCAAAAATTAGAAAAAAATATTCTTAAGATTCATAAAAATACTTCAAATGATTCCTTATATAAAAAAAGTAATTTTAAGAAAATTTTTTTTTTAAAGATATAAAACATTTCAAAAGATTTTCCAAATTTTCAAAGAAGAGTCTGGAAGATTTAAGGGAAATTTTTGTAATCTTGCAGAATTAAAAAACAAATGTAGAAAAAATTTGAATCGTTTTAAAAAATATTCCGAAAGTTTTGAAGTTTTGAAACGATTGAAAAATAATTAGAAATTTGGAAAGATTTGTAATTTTTTTTTTAATCTGGAATATTTGAAGGCAATTTTTGAATTTTTGAAGGATTTTTGAAAATTTCATGAATAATTCGAGTCGTTTTGAAAGATATTGACAAATTTATGAATTTTTGAAGCGATCAAAAATATTTTTGAGCTGAAACATTGACGAAAATTTATGAAATATTTTCAAATTCAAAACTTCTTAAAGTTATTCAAAATTTTTATTTTGTATTAAAAATTATCTTCTCCGCCAAAATAAAATTTGATTCAACTTTTTTTTTCTTCCTTGAACTAAAAATCGTTTTTGTTTAAAAATTAATCTGTTTTGGTTGAGGCTTCAAATTTGGTTGAAAATGTATCTTTCTTGGATAAATTTTACTCTTTTTCATTTAAATCAAATTTTATTTTGTTTCAAATATAAAAATGATGTATCCAACTTTTCATTCTAATTCATATTTTGATTTAAAAATTAAACTGACTACTTTAAAATAAACTTATCTGTTGAAATATTTAAATTGTCATATTTGAAATCTTTAAAACACTCGTAGAATTTTCTCAAGAATCTAATAAAAACTAATTTCACATAACTTTAAAAACAAAGAAAAAAATAAATTTCAAAATTAAATAGTTTTTTCAAATTTTAATTTTGCACAAAAAATTGTGCTTCGCCTCAAAGAAAAAATCTACACGCGCGCGATTACAGGCTAGTATTTTTCAAAAGAGGACATTGTTGCAACTGATGAAGGGTGACACATGAATTGTTAGTGTATGAAAAAAAAAAAAAAAAAAAAAAAAAAAAAAAAAAAAAAAAAAAAACGTAAAGTACGGACAGATCGGAAAGCAGAAGATGGGTGCGGCATGTGACATTCCTCCTCGAAGAAGTCCGATGGCATTGTTCCATCACGACGCGTCGCGCCTCGCTCACGCCTTCGTCACGTGGCCCACAATTCACGAGACGTGACACCTCTTCTTCTGTCACCTCTATAAGTAGCCTAAGAAATTTTTACTGTTAAAAATTCGGATTTGTTTTCTTTCAAAACCAACTGATTTGATAAAAATATTTAAATTAGATCTGGATCATTATCCAAAATCAGCTGGATCATTACCCACTACTAGGTGCATCATCATCTGAAGCATTGTCCTTTTTTTGAATCTTTATTCATTCTCTGAACTATTTTTTGGATCATAACCACCTTTGGATCATAATCCACATTCACTTGTATATCATCCGTCATTTGTATCATTTTTCATCATTTAGATCAACCACCATCATCATCTGCAACGTTACTTATTCTATGAACTATTTTTTGGATCATCCTCCACTATCATCTAGATAATTGTTCTTTACTTGGATCGTTATTCATTCTCTGAACTATTTTTTGGATAATAACAACCTTCTGGATCATTATCAACAGTCAGTCGTATTATCATCCAACAACTGTACCATTTTCCATCATTGAGATCATCATCCACTATAATCTGAATCGTTACTTATCCTCTCAACTATTCTTTGGATCATCCTCCACTATCATCTGGATCATTGTCCTTTATTTTGATCTTTATTCATTTCCTGAACTATTTTTTGGATCATAACCACCTTTTGGATGACCACAGTCCACCACAGTCAGTAGTATTATCATCCAACATCTGTATCATTTTCCATCATTGAGATCATCCACCATCATCATCTGCATCGTTACTTATGCTATGAACCATTTTTGGATCATCCTCCACTATCATCTGCATCATTGTCCTTTATTTGGATCTTTATTCACTTCCTGAACTATTTTTTAAATCAAACCACCTTCTCGATCATTATCCACAGTCAGCAGTATTATCATCCATCATCTGTATCATTTTTCGTCATTTAGATCATCATCCAGCATTATCTAAATCGTTACTTATTCTGTGAACTATTTTTCAGATCATCCTCCACCATCATCTGGATCATTGTCCTTTATTTGGCTCGTTATCCTTTCTCTGAAATATTTTTTGAACCGTAACCACCTTCTGGATCTTTATCCACAGTCAGTTGTATTATCATCCATCATCTGTATCATTCCCCATCATTGAGATCATCATCCACTATGATCTAAATTGTTACTCATCCTCTGAACTATTTTTTGGATCATCCTCCATCATCACCTGGATCATCATCTACCACTCAGAGAAAAGTCTTTAGAAAAAAAATCTGTCTTCTTTCTCTTTTGTTGTTTACGCAAACAGAACTATTTGGCTGTAAGAGCAAATGTTGGTCGCAAAAAGATAATGTTTACTGCAAACGATTAATCTTCAAACAATGAAAATCCTTATTCATGATCAGAATCATAACCCATCATCGGAACTGTTTTTTGGATCGTCATCCACCATCATCCACAACTCGGAGAAACAGCTTTCTTTGAACAAAAACATCTTCCTTTTGCCTGTTTCGTTTTGTTTTTTAAACAAACATTATTTTGCTGTAAAGTCAAATCTTCGTTGCAAAAGGATCATGTTAGCTGAAACACCACCCTTCTTAAAACAAATGAAAATCCTCATTGAGTACATAAATTATCGCCCATCCTTTCAACTATTGTTTGTATCATCATCTGCTATCATTTGGATCATTATCCACCACTGAGAGAAACAGTTGTTTTGAAAAAAAGCATCGTCCTCTGCCCGTTATGTTTTGAACAACGTTAGTAGATTTTTTTCAAAAATATAGTTATTTCGTAGCAAAATTAGATAAAGTTTGTCACAAAGGATAATATCTGCTGCAATAAGATTCTTCTTCAGTCCAATTAAAATTCTCATTCAGCATCCGAATCTTCATCCATGCTCTGAACTATTTTGTGGATCATATTCACCATTTGGATTATCATGAAAAATCAGCTGGATCATCATGTACCACAAGCTGTATTATCAGCAATCATCTTTATCACTGTCCATCATTTGGATCCTCATCTGCCATCATATAAATCATTCATCCTCTCAATAATTTTTTGAATAATAGTCACATTCCGGATCATAATTCATCATCATGTGGATGATCATTCACCATCATATGGATCATCATCTACTACTCAGAAAAAAATGTGTCTAGAAACAAAAGCATCATCTTCTTGCCTGTTTTGTTTCGACGAACACAAGTATCTTTTTTCAAGAACAGAATTATTTGGCTGCAAGATTAGATAAAGTTTGAAAAAAGGTTGCTGCAAAAGTATTCTTCTTGAAACGAATGGGTATTTTCATCCATTATACGAATCCTTGTCCATCTTCTGAACTATTTTGCGGATCATATTCTTCATCTTATCATCTATCATCCACAAACATTTGGATCATCAAACTAGTATACCACTAGCTGTATCATCATGTATTATCTGCATAATATCATTTGTATCACTATTTTTTTGGTGAGAACCACCTTCTGGGTCATTAATCCATCATCATTCCGATAATTAATAATGTTTGCTGCAACAATATTCATTTTAAACAAATAAGAATCATCCCAATCTTACATTTAAGAGGAAATCCCATTCATGTAAAGAAACATCTTTTTGACATAAGAGGATTTTTTTCTGACAAGGAGGTAATCAGAGTTGGGATTTTTTTGAATAACATGATTTGCCAACAAACCAAACAGATGAATGTTCTACAAAATAGTTGATTTTTAAACCAGAAAAAATTTTGTAGTCAAGAAAGAAAAAAAAATTAATCATGTTGTGGAACTTCCAAGCCGAAAATACAATTTTTTAACAAAACATTTGAATTAACAACCAAAAAGAATGATTTATGAACAAAATGGTGTAATTTTTAACATAATTATTAATTTTTGACCCTGATGATAACATTTTTAACCAAAATAGATCAATTCTAAGCTAAAAATTAATTTTATTGGGTTCTACTAACTCAGTTCTCATTAAAGTACATTTAAAATATTAGGTTGGAAAACTGAAAATTTTACTTAGAAAATAAGGACTACCCAACATTGTAGGCTCTCTTCTTATTGAAATTCCATTCATGTTAAGATACATGCTTTTTACACAAGAGGACATTTCTCTGAGGCATGATCTGAATTAGAATCCATCATCTAAAAAATTGTTCATCCTCTTGATCTTTATTTATCATCGTCTGAATCATCATGCACCCTCTGCACTATTTTTAGGATCATAATCACCTTCTGAATCATCATTCACCATCATCTGGATCATCGTCTACCACTGGCAGGAAAGGTTGTCTTGAAAGCAGAGCATTCTCCTCTGGTCTGCTTTGTTTTGAACCGCATGAATATCTTTTTGTCACAAACAGAATTATTTGTCTGAAGAGATTGGGATCATATCAAGAAACATCCTTTCGTCACAAGAAGACTTTTTTTCTGGGTGAACATTATTTGAATTACGATCCATCCTTTGAAACATTGCTCATCATTTGGAACTTCATCCACCATCATCTGAATCAGCATCCATCCTATACACTTTTTTTTGAACCATTATCACCTTCTCGGTCATCATCTACAATGATCTGATTCATCATCTACCACTTACAGAAAAATTCTTGAAAGCATTGTCCTATTGCCTGTTTTGTTTTGAAATACCACCATGAGGTTCATCTCGTCTGAATCAGCAACCATTCTCTTAACCAATATTTGGATTATAATTACCTTCTGTATCATCATCCACCATCATCTGAATAATCATCTACCACTCAGAGAAAAATTTGTTTCGAAACAAAGACATCATCCTTTTGCTTGTTTCGTTTTGAACCACCACCATTAGATTCATTTTGAGCAAACTCCTTTTGAGACAAGAGAACTTTTCTCTGAGTGTGCATGATCTGAGTTGAATTCTATCATCTGAAACATTGTCTATCATACGGATCTTCATTCACCATAATCTGAATCACCAACCACAATCAGTTGGATGATTATCAATCAACAGCTGTACTATCATTCATCGTTTGAACCATTGTCCTTTATTTGGATCGTCTGAACCAGCAACCATCCTTTTTAGCAATATTTGGATCATGAACACCATCTGTATTATTATCCACCATCATCTAAGTCCTTATCTACCATTCAGAAAAAAAGTTACCTTGAAACGAAAGCATCGTCCTCTTGCCTGTTTTGTTTTGAACCATGTCAATATTTCTTTTGCACAAACAGAATTATTTGGTCGTAAGATGAAATTTATGTTAAAGATCATCCTCCCGAAGCATTTAAATATTCATCCACTATAATCTGAATCACCAACCACAATCAGTTCCATGATTGTCCTCCACCAGCTGTATTATCATCCATCGTTTGAAACATTGTCCTTTATTTGGAACTTTATCCACCATTGTATGAATCAGCAACCATCCTCTTAACCAATATTTGGATCATGAACAGCTTCTGTTTCATTATCCACCATCATCTAAGTCATTATCTACCATTCAGAAAAAAAGTTACCTTGAAACGAAAGCATCGTCCTCTTGCCTGTTTTCTTTTCAACCATGTCAATATTTCTTTTGCACAAACAGCATCATTTGGTCGTAAGATAAGATTTATGGTAAAGATCATCCTTCTGAAGCATTTGGATCTTCATCCATCATCATGTGGATCATTATCTACCACTCAGAGAAAGAGTTGTCTTGAAACAAAAGCATCATCTACTTGCCAGTTTTGTTTCGAACCCCCGCCAATAGATTCATCTCAGGGAAATCCTTTTAAGACAAGAGGACATTATTCTGAGGGATGACCCGAATTAGAATCCATCATCACAAGCATGTCTTTAGATCTTCTTTATCATCATCTGAATCATCATCCAAAGTCAGCAGGGTGGTTATCATCCACCAGTTGTATTATCATCCTTATTCGAAGCAGCTTTCTTTGGATCTTCATTCACAATCATCCGAATCATCATTCATCCTCTGAACTATTTTTGTTATCATAATCACTTCTGTATCATCCATCATCATCTGGTGAAGGGAAATTCGACTTCCAATCGATGCTCATAGAAGCTTAAAGTTTTGCAAACTTTCTATCCCAATTTTTTCCAGTTGGCTATATTCTTTGATACGTTTGAGGCACTTTGTTGAGTCTCCAGTCTGTGTGCGACGGCGTATAAGAGACTGGCCACAGCGATGGTTCACCTGCCGCTCATTAGAAGCCTTATCGCTAATTAATCCGTACATCCACGTCACGGCTCTTGTGTCCTTCGCAGACGGTCTCCATCTTTCTCTCCGTCATACTTCCTGACCGCGTCAACTCAGAACTCACCCGTCGGATAGGAAACTCAAGATATACTTTACACAGACTGCGTGTACGAATCCGTTTTAATTTAAAATAGCTTGCGTGTTTTTCGCTCGGAAAATCGCGGGTTTAAGGTCCTTCATCAGAAGCTTCTCCGAGGAAAGTCAGCACGAAGGGAACTAAAAATAGTGACATGAACGCTTGACTTTTAAATGAATTTTTTTTGGAAGATTTGAGAACATCTACCGAAAATTTCACTCAATTTTCAGATCCGCATGCTGTATGTGATTATTTTTTTTTAACAATCTTTTGTCAGAAAGTGCTAAAAAACGTAATAATTTCTTCTAAACAAAGAACTGACAATAATTGTAATAAAATAATAATGTTACTGAAAACAAAAGCTTTAGCGGAAATGGTGAAATGTCCTCATATAAATGTGATGCTCAATATCTGGGTCTCATGTTTTCAATTTTTTTTTTCTTTTTATTATTATTATATTATTATTGTCATTTCCAGATAGAATTATGTCGTTTCTTTCTAGTTCATTTAAACAAAATGTTGTTCAAAAAAGATTTTACTCGTAAGCAAACAATACAAAAATTAAATTAAATAATCAAAATATTTTCTATACAATGTTTTTTGTTGAAAATTCTTTTCATTTTTGGTTGAAAAATAATTTTTTTAACTGAAACCTTAACGATTCTATTTTTTGTTGATAATTTATCTTTTCTAGTTGCAAATTAAACTGCTTGGTTAAAAATTCATGTATTTCGTTAAATATTCGTCTTTTTATAGAAAAAAAATTTTTCTTGTTTGAAAATTCAGGTTTTTGTTGCAAAACTCTACTGTTAGATTGAATGTTAAACTCTTCTGTTAAAAATTCATCTTTTTATTGAAGATTCATCATTTTAGTTGAAAATTTAACTATTTTCTTGAAAATTCCTTTTTTTTCTAGTTAAGATTTATTTATTTAAACTTAAAATCTAACTGTTCTATTTTTTGTTAAAAAACTATCCTTTATAGTTAAAGATACAACTATTTAGTTTAAAATTAATTTATTTTGTCGGAAATTCGTCTTTTTGGGTAGAAACTTAATTTTGTTGGTTGAAAATTCATCTTCCTAATTGTGGATATTTTTATGAAAATTCTCCTTTTTTGTTGAATGAACTAGTTAAAAATTCGCTGCTTTGTTTAAATATGATTTTTCAACTGCGAATTTATGAATTTCTTTTTTGATTAAAATTTGCTCTTTTTTTAAAATTTACCAATTTTTTTTCATTACCAAAATTCAGCTAGCTGTAAATTTTTTTTTTGCAGGAAAGTAGCTTTTAAAACTGAAAATTTAACTGTTCTATTTCTGGATAAAAAAATAACTTTTTTTAGTTGAAAATTCAATTATTTTGTTTAAAATTCCATTATTTTTTGAAAATTTAATAATTTCGGTGAAAATTCGTATTTTTTGGCATAAAATTAATTTATTTAACTGAAAATTTAATGATTCAATTTTTAGTTCAAAATTTACCTGTTTTAGTTGAAGATTCATCACTTTGGTTAAAAATTGACCTATTTTATTAAAAACGAATTTTTTTTCTAGTTGAAAATATAACTGGTTAAAAATTTATTTTGGTTGTTGAAAATTTAACTACTCGGTTGAAAGTTGAACTACATAGTTAAAAATATTTTTTTCTAAAAGATTTACCTCTTTGGTTGAAAATTCGCTTCTTTCTTGTTAAAAATTAATTTTTTATTTCACAGTTTAAATATTTCGTTTTTGGTAGAAAATTTAGTTGCAAATTCATATTTTTTAATGTGAAATTTAATTTCTTGTTCAAAAATCTTTTTTTTTTGGTTGAAAATAAATTTTCTATATTAAAAAATAGTAAATATAGTTGAGGATTAAACTGTTCGTTAAAAAAATTCTTTTTTTTTCATTAAACTCAATTGGTAAAAAATTCGTTTTATTACTGTTAAAAATAATTATTGATTTATTATTATAATTTTGTCCTTCAATAGAAACTTAATTTTCTTGGTTGAAAATTAATCTTTTTTTTTTTAAATTTGACTATTTGGTTAAAAATTCACCTTTGTGGTTGAAAATTTGCTTTTTTCTTGCAAAAATTAATTTTTCATCTCACAGTTTAACTATTTAGTTTTTGGTAGAAGATTTAGTCGCAAATTCATATTTTTTAACGAAAAATTTAATTTCTCATTAAAAAATATTTTCTTTGGGTTGAAAATAAATCTTCTATAATGAAAAATAATCTATTTTGTTGAAAAGTGAACTATTTGTTCAAAAATTCGTATTTTTTCGTTGAATTCAACTGATTGAAAATCCGTTTTATTACTGTTAAAAAGTATTTTTTGAACTGAAAATTCAAATATTCCGTTTTTGGTTGAAAATTTACCTTTTTTAGTCAAAAATTGACATTTTTGTTAAAAACTTATTTCTGGAACAGAAAATTTAATAACTCCATTTTTTATAGAAAGCTTACCTTTTTTAATTGAAAATTAAACCATTTGATTGAAAATTTATCTTTCTCAATCAAAAATTTAATTTGTTATTTAAAATTTATTTATGTACTGTTGAAAACTAATTTTATAAACTGAAAACTTGACCAATCCATTTTTTGTTGAAAAATTATATTTTTTAGTTAAAAATTGAAGAAATTTGGCTTTAAGCAGAAAATTGATCTTCTTACTTCAAAATTCATCTTTTCAGCTTAAAAATTTAACTATTGGTTTAGAAACTAAACTATTTTGTTGAGAGTTTAATTATTTTGTTTAAGATACAACTATTTTTTTAAAGCCATCTTTTTTTGGGGAATTAATCTTTCTGAATTAGAAATCAAATGCATTATTTAAATTTTATTTTGTTATTGTTGAAAAGAAATTTTAGTAACTGAAAGCTTGCCTAATCCATTTTTGGTTAAAAATGTATATTTTTTAGCTAAAATTCACGTCTTTTGTTCAAAACTCTTTTTTTAAAACAAAATTAATCTTCTCAGTTGAAAATTTATCTTTCTAGCTTGAAAATTCAACTATTTGGTTAAAAATAAACTATTTTGTTGATACTTCAATTATTTTGTTTGAAATAAAACTATTTTGTTAAACCTATCTTTTTTTGTGTGTGAAAATTCATGTTTTGGTCAAATTTGAATATTTTCTGTTTAAATATTCGATTATTCAGGTAAAAATGAATCCATTTGTGTTCAAAATTCATCCCCTTTGCTAAAAAAAATTTGTTGGCAAAATTTCAAACGCTTGGTTAAAAATGCAACTATTTTCTTAAAAATTTGATTCAAAATAAATAATTCCCCTATAAAAAAAAAGTTTAAAATTGGTACGGTAGTTCATGGACGGTCCCTTATGCAATATTGTATTTTTACTTAAAAAAGAATGAGGTGCTAGAGGAAAGGGAAGAAATAAGAACCATCTCCGGGAGCGTAGCGGTAGCAGTTAGCACTGAAATAAAATAAGGATGAAACAAAAAGAAACGAACGGCAGGAAAAATAAGTCGGCCCTTATCTCGTCCTCGTCCCGTTTCGTTTGGCCTATGCATATTCAGAAGCTTCTCTCTCCGTCCCACCTTCTTTTTTGCTCCTTCTCCCTCGCGATTCTGCTCTCGGCGCACCCCGTCGTTTCCACCGGTTCGCTCGTACGCGGACTCTATACTTACACCCGTTCACCACCCGCTAATTTCTAGGCTTCCTTCTTTAATTGCACCGGGACGATAATAAGACCGTCGAGGCGTAGAGGTTAGGTCTGTGTACTCCTATATATAGAGAGCGTCATTTGCCCGGCACCGTGTAACGAGGTAACACCCATTCTTACACCCCCGACCATCGTGATAATCTTTATTACTCAACGAACCGGACGGCAGAAGCCGCAGGACAAGGAGGGTTGCCTTCTTAGTTTTTCCGTTTTGAGTCCTCACTGCTCTTTTTCCCAGATATTAAAAAGCAACTTGGAAAATATATCGAGTCTCTAATCTTTAGCCTTCTTCCCTTTCCCTTCTTTCCCTACCGGTTTACCTCTTCTTTCCACAACTGTCATACTCCCTCTCTTCTTCATTCCGTCCCATCTCTTATTATTCCTAACACCTTGACTATTTCGTCCCTTGTTATGTCCACTTGCGCCTTTCCCATCCCTCTAGTCTTTATACCTTCCCATCCTTTATTATTTCTAGCACCATGACTATGTCGTCCCTTGTTATGTTCTCTTGCGCTCTTTCCCTTCCCTCTGTTCCTCCTTAAGAAGAGATAGAGACCAAGTTTAGCAGATAACACCCTTCTTAACACCCTTAACGTACTTCTGCCATTTCACCATGTATATATCCTGGTTCATTCTTTTGCTATCTCTATTGACCACCTTTAAGACCTCTTCTTCAAACCATTTATTTACCTCCTCATTTTTGCACCACATATTTAAGAAGACTTATGTTTTCTTCTATACTGTCGACTACTTTTCCATTTTAAAATTTGTTTAATTCAAGAATCACTTTCCTCTTCTCTTTACATTCCTCGTCACATCCACCAGTACCACCTTCTTCAATAACTTACGTCTTTGTGCTCACTACTGCTTTTCTTATTCTACCCTCATTTATACACCCTTGACCATTGTGATAATCTTTATTACTCAACGAACCGGACGGCAGAAGCTGCAGGACGAAAAGAGTTACCTTCTTAACGTTTACATTTTGAGTCCTTACTGCTCTCTTTCCCAGATATTAAAAAGCAAATTTGGAAAATATATCGAGTCTGTAATCTTCAGCCTTCTTCCCTTTCCCTTCTTTCCCTACCGGTTTACCTCTTCTTTCCACAACTCTGATACACCCACTCGTCTCCATACCTTCCCATCTCTAATTATTCCTAACACCTTGACTATTTCGTCCCTTGTTATGTCCTCTTGCGCTCTTTTCCTTCCCTTTCGTCTTCATACCTTCCCATCCTTTATTATTTCTAGCACTATGTCATCCCTTTTTATGTTCTCTTGCGCTCTTTCCCTTCCCTCTGTTCCTCCTTAAGAAGAGATAGCAACCAAGTTTAACAGATAACACCCTTCTTAACACTCTTAACGGACTTCTTCCATTTCACTATCTCTATATCCTGTTTCCCTCTTTTGCTATCTCTATTAACCACCTTCTAGACCTCTTCTTCAAACACTTTATTTACCTTCTCATTTTTGTACCACATATTTAAGAATAGTTATGTTTTCTTCTATACTGTTCACTACTTTTCCATTTTCTTAATTTTTGAAATTCAAGACTCACTCTCCTCTTCTCTTCACATTCCTCATCACATCCACCAGTACCCCTTCTTCAATAATTAAATTCTTTGTGCTCTCTACTGATTTTTTTATTCTACCCTCATTTATACACCCTTGACCATTGTGATGATCTTTATTACTCAAACAACGGGACGGCAGAAGCCGCAGGACGAAGAGCTTTCTTAGCTTTTCCGTTTTGAGTCCCCACAGCTCTTTTCTTTCAGATATTGAAAAGCAACTTGGAAAATATATCGAGTCTGTAATTTTCAGCCTTTTTCCCTTTCCCTTCTTTCACAACTGGTCTACCTCTGCTTTCCACAACTGTGATACACACTCTCGTCTCCATACCTTTCCATCTCTTATTATTCCTAACACCTTGACTATTTTGTCCCTTGTTATGTCCACTTGCGCTCTTTCCCTGCCCTCTTCTTCTCCTTAACTAAACACTTAACACACGACTTAGTTCTACTTAACACTTCCTCTTGTCTCCATACCTTTCCATCTTTTATTATTCTTAACACTTTGACTATTTTGTTCCTTCCTATGTCCTCTTGCGCTCTTTCCTTTCCCTTTTTTCCTCTTTAAGAAGAGATAGAGCCAACTTAGCAAATAACACCCTTCTTAACACCCTTAACACCTTTATTTTATTTCACCATCTCTATATCCTGGTTCACTCTTTGGCTATTTCTATTGACCACCTTTCAGACCCCCACTTCAAACCCTTCATTTCCCTTCTTTTCTTTTCTATCACATATCTAAGAACACTTCAGTTTTCTTCTATATTGTCCACTAATTTTCCATTTTCTCCATTTTCTCAACTCCTTCACTTACCTCTTCTCTTTACCTTCCTCATCACATCCACCAGTACCCCCTTCTTCAATAACTAACTTATTCGTGCTCTCTACTGCTCCTTCCACTCTACCCTTCTTATTTTTTCACTAACATTACCACTAAGCGTTCATTCCGTAACTCTGACTATCCTGACTATTCCTTTAGTTCTTCTTTATATATTTTCAGACTTCATTTGGAATTTCATCTACAACAGGTGCATTCCCTTCTTTCATTATTCCAAACATTTCCCTTACATCATTGCCTCCTTTTCTAACTTTCCTCTCCACCCCTCCCAGCAAATCCATCAAAATATTTTCTCTATTCTACCATGTCAATATCCTGATTCACTCAGTTCTTTCTTTTGCTCTCTCTATTGTCTAACTTCCATGTGAATCCTTCTATTTCTTCTTTCATCACTTTTCCATCCTTCCTTGTCGTACATTCCATCCTTACTCCTATCACTATTCCTCTCGTAGCTCTACCTTTTTTATTTTTTGTATTTGCATTTCAAACCTGTCATTTGTAAACTTTTGGTAACTTTCCCCATATTCTTCCCCATCCCTTTTGATCTGGCCCCGTCTCCATAATTACTTCCAGCTTATATAGAAATAATTTATCGTCTCTTTTTTTTCTACTATTTCTTATTTTAATCTCTGCTGTTATTTTCTCTTCTAGTTCATCGTCAACTCACTTTTTATGAATATTTCTTTATCCTAATCCAAAAATATACCTTCTATCTGTAGTCTCCCATACTTGATCCGCGTTCTTTTTCCTTCACTTCTTTCGTCTTTTTTTCCTTCATTTATAATTCTTTTCTTCTACTGTCCATTCTTTTCCCTTCAATCTTACACCCCTCATAATTATATTTCACTTTTTTTTCTCACTTTTTCTTTTTATATTCTTCTGTCTATCATTGTTTCCCTTTCCTTATTCTCATTCCCATTTTCTGCACCTCCAACCTCCCTTGTTGAGCTTTCTCTTTCCTTTAACCTATTTTTCAACTCTGCTACCCTTTTAGTAGGCTTTAAAGTCTAGCTCCTTTTCAGGGTTTCATAACCAAGGACAGAAACATTTTTTCCGAGAGGGGAAGTCATAGTAGGGGGTGTTGAAGAGAAGCGGGGAGGATAAGAAAAGAAAGTTCTGGAGGGGGTGTAGGGAAAGAGATAACAAGTGAGGGCTAGTAGGGTAAGGGAGAGAAGAGGTGGAAAGCGAGGAGAAGTGAGGAGAGGTGAAGTATTAAAGTGGGAGGTTAAGATTAGGTAAGTAGGGGAGAGTGATGAAAGAAAAATTAGAGGACGTATGGGAAGGGAAAGTTGGAGAAGGAAAAGTAAGGAAAGTGAGAAGAAACAAGGAAGGGGAGGTGAATTAGGGGGGCAAGAGAAGGGAAGAAAAAGGTGCAAAAGTATGGCTGGGAAAGTAGGCAGGGTCGATTTGAACGACTCAATTACCGTCTCAATAGGCTACGAAACCCTTTTTAGTAGGCGTACCGCGCCTACTTTGACTAGTTTTTTCAACTTTTCCCTGACTTTTACCCATTTTCTCATCTTTTTATAAAGTTCTAACATTTCTTTCCTAATTTCTTATTTTGTTTCCTCTCTTATTTCCTCCTGTGTGTTCTCCTTCATCTCTCTTATCTCTATCATCATTTTGCAGGTTAAAGAAAATACGGCAGTCTTAATTATAGGATTGAAGAAATTGTTAGATGGGAAAAGTTTAATCTAAATGTAGAGAAGACAAGTATGATAAGGGTTCAAAAAAAGATGAGAAAGAAAAAAGAATTGACTAGGAGATGGAAGGGAGTAAAGCTAGAAGAAGCGAAGGAGTTTAAATATTTGAGATATACCATGCAAAATGGAGATGATAGAATGAGAGAAAAACGACGAAGGGAGTAATTAGGTACTAGAGTGGGAAAGAGGATATGGATGTTTGAGGAGAAGCTCATGTATAGAAAGGATGTGTTAGCGAAAAGGTGTTTGAAAGAGGTAAAAGACAGTTTCAGAAGGACGATATAATTTGCGAGATGGGAAGAAGAAAGAAAAGAGTTTTTTAGGGATGGAAATATACGAGATGGAACTAAAGAATATGAAGAATGGGAAAAATAGAGGCAGGAAAATTGATAGAAAGGTTGGGTGATTGAGCAATCAAAATATAATAAATGTTATACGATGATAAAAGAAGGAGTACCAAAGTATTCAGAAAAGAGTTGAAGAGAGAGAGAGAGAGAGAGAGAGAGACGATATAGTCAGAAAGAGCAAGATTTGTATTAGGAAAGGAGGTAAGAGAAGGGATCTATTAGAAAAAGAAGTACAGACCCTGCAAAATCTGTAAATAGATGAGAAAACATAGGATGTACGGGAAGGATGTAGGAGAGGAGTTAAATATAAAGGAAGCTGGCAAGAGAATGTGGTAAAGATTTTAGGGAAGGATGAATTTGGTGAGTAGTGGATGAAGGAATTGGATGGTGCTAGAGGAACGAATGAGATACAAGAAAAGAGTGAATGAGGAAAATGACGAGGTTCAGGTAGAAGGAAAATTAATAAAAAGTTTGGATGATTCAGCAATAAAAATATAATAAATAGTATAAGATGATAAAAAAGGAGTACCAATGTATTCAGGAAAGAGTTTAAGAGAGAGAGAGATAAAAAATATAGACAAGAAGAGCAAAATTTATATTGTGAAACAAGGTAAGAGAAGGGATGCATTAGGAAAAGAAGAACAGAAAGTGTAGAACCAGTAAATAGAAGAGGGAACATTGGATGTATCAGAAGGATGTAGGAAAGGATTTAAAGATGAAGGAAGCTGGCAAGAGAAAGTGGTAAAGATTTTAGGGAAGGATGGATTGTGTGAGGAGTAGGTGATGGAGCTGGATGGTGCTAGAGGAACGAATGAGATACAATAAAAGAGTGAATGAGGAAAATGACAAGGTTGCGGTAAAGGGAAAATTATCAAAAAGTTTGGATGATTGAACAATCGAACTATAATAAATGGTATGAGATGATGAAAAAGGAGTACCAATGTATTCAGAAAAGAGTTAAAGAGAGAGAGAGAGAGAGAGAGGGGGGTATAGAAAAGAAGAGCAAGATTCATATTGCGAAACAAGGTAGCTATGTATTAGGAAAAGGAGAACAGAAATTGCAGAATTAGTAAATAGAAGAGGGAACATAGGATGTATGAAAAGGATGTAGGAGAGGAGTTCAAGGTGAAGGAAGCTGTCAAGAGCATGTGGTAAAGATTTCAGGGAAGGATGGACTGTGTGAGGAGTGGATGATGAGTTTGGATGGTGCTAGAGGAACGAATAAGATACAATAAAAGAGTGAATGAGGAAAATGAGACGGTTTAGGTAAAAGGAAAATTAATAAAAAGATTGGGTGATTGAACAATCAAAATATAATAAATGGTATGAGATGATAAAAGAAGAAGTAACAATGTATTCAGAAAAGAGTTAAAGAAAGAGAGAAAGAGAGAGAGAGATGATATAGACACGGAGAGCAAGATTTATATGGTGAACCAAGGTAAGAGAAGGTATGTATTAGGAAAAGAAGAACAGAAAGTGCAGAATCAGTAAATAGAAGATGAAACATTCGATGTGTCAGAAGGATGTAGTAGAGGAGTTAAAGGTGAAGGAAGCTGGCAAGAGAATGTGGTAAAGGTTTTAGGGAAGGATGGATTGTGTGAGGAGTGGATGATGGAATTAAATGGTGCTAAAGGAACAAACGAGATACAATAAAAGAGAGAATGAGAAAAATGACAAGTTTGAGGAGGAACAGAAGTGATAGAGGAAGAAGGGAAGTGATAGAGGAGAATAAATCAGAACTGCTCTGATTTTTCTGTAGGATTTGCATCAATTTTTTTTAGAACTGCACGATCTATGTGAAACTACACCTTAGAATAGTTCCCGATTATTCCTGTAACCAATATGTAAATCGAAATCCCTCGGAAAGACGTGTGCATGTCTCGGGAAGATGCATTGGAAAAATTTTAATGTGATATACGCCGAAAGAAGGGGCGATACGTCAGGCAAGACGACCTTGTGTTTGTATGGCGTTGCACGATGCACAAGGTGAATAAGTAGTAAGGAAGCGTGTTAGAGGTTGGCACTCGTGGGACCTGGAAGAGCATACCTAAACACCTCAATCATGCCTCTCTTCCTCAAAATCTCTCCCTCTCTCGCGCCCTCTCTTGGGGGTCGTCCGAAAATTACGTAAGGGTGTTTTTCTGTAAATTTCAACTCTCTTCCCACATGAAAGATACGGTCTGATTTTCTCTGACCCCCCCCCCCCCCCCCAATCCAGCACTTCCTCAAAAACTTAGTGAGATGGTAAATTTAGGTAACTTCTATGTTTATTTGAACTATTATTCTTCAGAATATAAATAATCAAACTTCCTATTTATTTGTCGTAGGCTTTAGAGTCTCCCCTATTCCCCTCTTTCCCCTTTTCCTCGTTTTTTCAATTATATGAAAACTGAATTAGATGAATAATCTTTGAGTATTGCTATTATTAGTGTGTTGGTTAGAAATTCTATTAACTGGTTAAACAATTTTTTCTTGAAAACTCATATTTTTACATTGAAAATACAACTGTGTTATAGAAAATTAATCGTTTGGGTTGTAAGTTCAATATTTTGGGTAACATTTTTTCCCCTTATTTACTGAAAAATCTTTCTTGTTTGACAATTCAACTCTGCTGTTCAAAATTCTTTTTAGATGAAATATTCATTTCTTTGACTAGACTGTGCTTGAAAATTTGTTTTTTTGGTGAAAAATTAATCTTCATAAATGAAAATTTATCCTTTTGGTTCAAAATTTATGTCTTTATTGCAAATTTAACTATTTTTTTGAAAATTCATTCTATTTTTCTTCAAAATTAATTTTTTCAACAGAAAATTCAGCTATTCCATTTTCGGTTGAAAATTTATATTTTTTAATTCAAAATTTTTGTTTTTGTTGAAAATTCGTCTTTTTGGTAGAAAATTCGTTTTTTTGGTATTAAATTAATCTTCTTGCTTTAAAATTAATCTTTTTCGTAATGAATTTTATATATTCGATTGAAAATGCGTTTTTCTGGGTTGAACATTAATTTTTTTAACTGAAAATTGACCTATTTTATTTTTTATGATAATTGATCTTTTTCAGTTAATGATTGAACTGCTTGTTAGAAAATTAATCTGCTTGATAGATAATGATTAATATTCTTGGTTGAAGATTCAGCTTTTGGTCGAAAATTCATCTATTTCATGAACTAATTTCTTAAAAATTTGTGTTTTGTTATTTTTAAATTAATTTTTTGAACTTAAAATGCAATTATTCGAGTTTTTGTGGAAAATTGATATTTTCTAGTTTAAAATTCTGCTATTTGGTAGGAAATTAATTCCCTTGGTTGAAAATTCTTCTTTTTGGTGGAAAATTCGACTTTTTTGGTAAATAATTAACCTTTTTTTAATTCTTCTATTTGTTGAGTATTCAACTATTTTGTTGAAATTTTTTTTTTTTTCGTTCATTCCAACTGGTTGAAAATTCGTCTTTTGGTAGGTAAAAACTGATAATTTTTGTTGAAAATTTATTTTTTGTAGTTACGATTTCAACTCTTTGATTGAAAATTCAAGTATATTGTTTGAAATTTAACTTTTTTGGTACAGAATCTTCTAGAATGAAAATCTGTTTACTTTTTTTTTTGTAAAACTTAATTTTTTTACTGAAAATTCAACTATTTAATTTTTGGTGCAAACGTATCTTTTTCAGTTTAAAATGAAACTATTTGGTTGAAAGTTCGTCTCTTTGGATAGGAAACTAATTCTTTTAGTTTATATTTAATCTTTTTGGTAGAAAACTTAACAATTGTATTGAAAATTTAATTAATTTGGTTGAAAATTAATTTTTCACACTGAAAATTGACCTTATCCATTTTTAATGAAAATTGACCATATCCATTTTTAATGAAAATTTACCTTATCCATTTTTAATGAAAATTGACCTTATCCATTTTTAATGAA
>CAKNYM010050995.1:154271-181992 GCA_932195095.1 Andricus curvator
TAATGAAAATTGACCTTATCCATTTTTAATGAAAATTGACCTTATCCCTTTTTAATGAAAATTGACCTTATCCATTTTTTATGAAAATTGACCTTATCCATTTTTAATGAAAATTGACCTTATCCATTTTTAATTAAAATTCACCTTATCAATTTTAATGAAAATATACCTTATCCATTTTTAATGAAAATTGACCTTTTCCATTTTTAATGAGAATTGATCTTTTTTCGTTCATGATTGAACGGCTTCGTAGAAAATTCGTCTGGTTTGGGAGATAATTAATTTTCGTGGTTGAAATTTTATCTTTTTGATTAAAAAATTAATAATTTTTTCAAAAATCCGTTTTTCTTTTAATTAAAAAATTAATTTCTCAAACTGAAAATTTAACTATTCCGATTTTTGTGAAAATTTATGTTTTTTAGTTAATGATTAAACTGATTTTATGAAGATTCGTCTTTTTTGGTAAGCAGTAATACTTTTGATGGAAAATTTATCTCTTTCTGTACAAAAAAATTCTTTTGATGGAAAATTTGTCCGTTTTTTCTTTTGATTGAAAGTTACTTATTTTTTTTAAACTGAAAATTAACCTATTCCACTTAAGGTTAAAATTCATCTTTTTTAGTTAATGATTGAACTATTAGGCAAAAAATTTCGTCGGTTTTGGTAGATAAATAATTCTCTTGGTTGAAAATTCAACTTCGCGGGTTGAAAATTAAATTTTTTTTAAATGTGTCTTTTTGAGCTGAAAAAAAAAATTATTTTTGGTTCAAAAAAATTGATTAATTATTCAATTTATTGAAAATCCGTTTTTTTTGGTAAAAATTATTTTCCTTGGTTGAAAATTCTTTTTTTTTTCTAGTTATAAATTAATTATTTTGACTGAAAATTCAACTGTTCTATTTTTGGTGAAAATGTATTCGTTTCAATTCAGGATTGAAATAAGTGATTCAAAATTTGTCTTTTTTTGCAGAAAATTAATCCTCTTGGCTTAAAGTTCGTCTTTTCGATTGAAAATGCATTTTTTGGTTGAAAATTAATTTTTTTCTGGTTAAAATTATTATTTTTCCAAACTGAAAATTAAACTGTTCTATTTCTGTTAGAATGTTTTTTCTTTAGTTAGAGCTTCAACTATTTGGATGAAATTTATTTATTTTTTTTATAAATTTAATATTTTGTTGAAAATTGCTGTTTTAGAGTTGAAAATTTAATTCTGTGCTTGAGTAAAAACTCATTTTTTTGTTTAAAAAGTCAACTGTTTGGTCAAAGATTTATTCATTCTGTTTGAAATCATCCAAGATTACAAATAATAATATTTTTAATAAATAAAATTAGTTTATTATTTATCAATCTATATAAACCATTTAAAGTTTTAATAAATATCAATGATTATGAATCATTGAAGTAAATGTAAATATTTTTGAAGTGAAACTTCTTTTGGGACGGAAGTGAATTAAAAAAAACTACCGAACGCACGACCGCACGACCGCACGACCACACAACCGCACGTACGACCGAGCGTATACCTTCTCTCTCTCTATTTGAATCTTCCTTTTGTGCGGCGATTCGCAATTGCTCTAAAGACTTCTCTTCGATATCCCCACTACTGCCACGATAACCAAAGCCTATATATGCTCTCTCTCTTTTCCTCTCACTGCACTCTCTTTCTATGTGATCTTCGCAAAACTCATGATGATTCCTCACGAAAAATTTCGAAGTTAATCCATCACAGTTTCACTTCGGCCGTGTGACCCCACTACCACACACTGGCTTTTTTTTAATGAAAAAATCTTGTTAGTTAGGATCTTTTACCCCCCTCCCACTCCCTATTATAATAAATGGCAAGATTTTACCTAATTTGTGAATGACCCCTCATACCCTTCTCTCACTCCTCTTTAGAGATTCAGTGGGTATCTTCCCCTGAAACGATTAAGCGTGCCGTAAGTAGAGGACCTTGCGCATCAAGGAAACAAACAGCCGGCGCGCGCAATATGAATTAAACATGCTGATTAATAATTAACAAGTTGCCGGCTCCTTGCGTATGCTAGTAGGTAGATCTGCCCCCCCCCCCACTCTCGCTCACCCTTTCTCACACTCTCTCTCTTTCTCTCTCGCACTTTCTCCAGCAATATTCTCTCTCCCTCACCTCTCTCTCTCCTCTCTCTTTCTCTCTCCGACTCTCTCCTCTCTCTCTCTCTCCTCTCCCTCTCTCCTCTCTCTCTTGTGGAATTTAGATTCTCCTCTTTTCCCTGATATCTAGAATGTCGACCTTAGGCTCGAATACAGTTACCCTAGTTGTTGGGAAGACGGTGCATACTTATTATGCTTACGCACACTTCCACCTATTGCCTGGCCTAGGTCAGTTTCATTATCTCCTGAATGAAAGTGAATCGGCGAATCGATAGGGCATTAATAAACATGAAGCGCTGAACCTTATATTTGCTTTTCAAATTAACAGTCACCACTCCATTCTATTTGCTTTCATTATCTTCATTATTCTTTTTACTTTTGCCCTCAAACATACAAGTTTCCTGGTGGACAAATTCGTACAAAAAAGTACAGAAAACTGAAACTATTTTTACAGGAATCTATAAATGAATACAATAAATAACAACCAAAATTAAAGGAAATTACAACTTTTTTCTATTATTGAGACGTATTTTGTACTTTTTTGTATTTTTATCTAGATTGTTGTATTTTATTGTAGTTTTGATTTTCTACAAGAATTTAAAAAAATCACAACTACAAGAATCTACAGGAATTTATACGTTTTGCAGCCAAAAAGTTGTTCTTTTTCGACCTAGGATGACAAATATTTAGAATATTGCAATGAGATAATTTTAAATTAAGATGCGATCATGTATACATGATTGCTATTACAAAAAAAGGTACAGGAATTTACATTTTTTGCAGCCAAAAAAGTGTTCTTTTCCGACCTAGGATGACCAAAATTTAGAATATTGCAAGAGGATAATTTTCAATTATGATGCGATTATGTATACACGATGGCTATTACAAAAAAAAAGCTACGGAAATTTACATGTTTTGCAGCTAAAAAGTTATTTGTTTTCGAATTACGATGACAATTATTCAGAATATTTCAATCAGAGAATTTTAAATTAAGATGCGATCATGTATACATGATCGCTATTACAAAAAAAGGTACAGGAATTTATATGTTTTGCAGCCAAAAAGTTGTTCTTTTGCGACCAAGAATGACAAATATTTAGAATATTGCAATAAGATCATTTTAAATTAAGATGCGATCATGTATACATGATCGCTATTACAAAAAAAGCTAGAGGAATTCACATGTTTTGACGCTAAAAAGTGCTTCGTTTTCGACTTAGGATAACCATTATTTAGAATATTTCGATGAGATAATTTAAAATTAAGATGCGATCATGTGAACATGATCGCTATTACAAAAAAAAAAAGCTACAGGAACTGACATGTTTTGCAGCCAAAAAGTTGTTCTTTTTCGACCTAGAATGAAAAAATATTTAGAATATTGCAATGAGATAATTTAAAATTAAGATGCGATCATGTGAACATGATCGCTATTACAAAAAAAAAGCTACAGGAATTGACATGTTTTGCAGCCAAAAAGTTGTTCTTTTTCGACCTAGAATGACAAATATTTAGAATATTGCAATGAGATAATTTAAAATTAAGATGCGATCATGTGAACATGATCGCTATTACAAAAAAAAAAGCTACAGGAATTGACATGTTTTGCAGCCAAAAAGTTGTTCTTTTTCGACCTAGGATGACAAATATTTAGAATATTGCAATGAGATAATTTTAAATTAAGATGCGATCATGTATACATGATCGCCATGATCGCTACGGGAATTTACATGTTTTGCAGCCCAAAATTTGTTCGTTTTGGCCTAGGATGACAAATATTCAGAATATTTCAATTAGAGAATTTTTAATTAAGATGCGATCATGTATACATGATCGCTATTACAAAAAAATCTATACGAATTCACATGTTTTGCAGCCAAAAAGTTTTTTTTTTTTTTGACCTCGGATGACAAATGTTCAGAACATTGCAATGAGATAATTTGAAATTAAGATGCGATCATGTATACATGATCGCTATTACAAAAAAATCTATACGAATTCAAAATCAAGTAAGACGATTTAAGAAGAGACGAAGTTTGGAAAAATATTTAAATTTTTAAGCGAAGAAATAAAGTTTTTACTAACGAAGTTAATTTTCAACAAAATAGTAAAATTTTTAACCAAAAAATATTTATTTTCAACAAAAAATCCAATTGTTAAATGTTCTGTTCAAAAGTAATTTTTAACTTAAGAAATAAATTTTTAACGGAAAAGTTCATACTTGAATTATCAACTAAAATAGAGTAATTTTAAACGAAACAGATGTATTTTTCAATTCGACCAAAACAGACGATTTTTTAAAGAAATACATAAGTTACATATTTTCTTGAAAATTCTTTTGGTAGAAGTGTCTTTTTGTTGAAAATTCAATTATTTGGTTAAAAATGCATTTTTTTTATTGAACATTTATCATTCGAGTTGAAAAATTATTTATTTGGTTAAAGGCATAACTATTTATTTGATGATTTTGTTAAAAATTCGTTTTTTTGTTGTTCAAAATTAATATTCTTGTATTAAAATTAATTTCTCTAGTTGAAAATTGAAATATCTTGTTAAATATTAGTTTTTTTTTTGTGGAAAAATAATCTTCTTGGCTGAAAATTGATTTCTTCGGTAAAAAATGTATGTCTTTGGTTGAAATTTTAAATATTTTCTTAATTTTCTTTTAACAATCAAGTTTCTCGAATGAAAATTAGTCTTTTATTGGTAGAAAATGATTATTCCTAATTGAAAATGTACCTTTTTGGATTAAGCTTAATCTATTTTGATTGAGATTTCCACTATTGGGTTGAAAGTCATACAAAAATAAAGTATGAGAAAACAAAAAAGACGAATTGTTAACAAAATACATAAATTTATAACTAAATAGTTGAATTTTCAACAAGTTCAATACATTTTGAAACAAATAGTTAAATTTTCAAACTAAAAAGATCGCTTTTTAGTCAACAATGGAACAGTTAAATTTTTATTTAAAAAAATTAATTTTCAATAAAATTTTTTTTTTCACAGAGCAGTTAAATTTTCTACTAAAAAATGGAATTTTAAAAACAAAAGGACCAATTTTGTATGTAAATTAGTTAAGTTCTGAACCGGGAAATATAATATTTCAAGAAAAACGATAGTTTTTCAACAAATTAGTTCAACTTTGAAATAAAAAAAATTAATTTTCTTTTGAAAAAATATTTTTTTAACAAAGTTGTTCAATTTTCAACCAAAGAAATGAATATTAAACTAAAACTATAAGTCTTCAACTTACAATATAATAGTTGATATTTCAACAAGAAGAAAATTTAATTTAAAAAAAAAAGAGTTAGATTTAACCATAAAAGACGAATTTTCAACAAAATACTTTTATCTAAGAGATGGAATTCCAACCACAGAAATGAATTTTTATCTAAAATGATGAATCTTCAACTAAAAATATAATATATGATATTTTAACGAAAAAAAATTTCAAGACACGAATTTTCAACCAAATAGTCAAATCCTAAACCAAGTAGAATAATTTTCTACAGAGTAGGGTCTTCTGAGTTTAACAACTATAAATTCTAAAAATTCAAATCAAGATCAGTATTTAAAGAGAGGTTTTTCAGTCCCAAATTA
Organism: Andricus curvator; assembly: GCA_932195095.1. NCBI lineage: Eukaryota > Metazoa > Arthropoda > Insecta > Hymenoptera > Cynipidae > Andricus > Andricus curvator. The sequence continues at coordinate 160,002 of CAKNYM010050995.1, forward strand.
GGTTCTTGAATTTGACAACTGTGAGTTCTAACCATTCAAAATAGGATCAGCATTAAAGGAGAGGATTTTCATCATCAAAGTAGGTTCTTAAGATTGAAAAATATAGGTTCTGAAGATCCAAAATAGGGTTTTCATCAAATAAAAGGACGAGCAACCTCAAATTAGGATAATCAGATTAACAACTGCAGGTTCTGAAGATTCAAAATAGGGTTTTCATTAATGGGTAGGATGAGCAGCGTCAAATTAGGATCTTCAGTTTGACAACTGTGAGTTCTGAAGATTCAAAACAGGATCAGCATTAGAGAAGAGGCTTTTCATCATCAAAGTAGGTTCTTAACATTGAAAACTATAGACTCTGAAGATCCAAAATAGGGTACTTATCAAATAAGAGGATGAGCAGCATCAAATGAGGATATTCAGTTTGACAACTGTAGGTTCTAAAGATTCAAAATAGGGTTTTCATTTAATGAGAGGATGAGCAGCATCAAATGAGGATATTCAGTTTGACAACTGTAGGTTCTAAAGATTCAAAATAGGGTTTTCATTTAATGAGAGGATGAGCAGCGTCAAATAAGGATCTTCAGTTTGACAACTGTAGGTTCTAAAGATTCAAAATAGGGTTTTCATTAATTGGTAGGACGAGCCGCGTCAAATTAGGATCTTCAGTTTGACAACTGTGAGCTCTGAAGATTCAAAACAGGATCAACATTAGAGGAGGGGCTTTTCATCATCAAAGTAGCGTCTTAAGATTGAAAACTATAGGTTCTAAAGATTCAAATTAGGGTTCTCATCAAATAAGAGGATGAGCCGCGTCAAATTATGATATTCAGTTTGACAACTGTAGGTTCTAAAGATTCAAAATAGGGTTATCATTAATTGGTGGGATGAACAGCCTCAAATTAGGATCTTCAGTTTGATAACTGTGAGTTCTAAAGATTCAAAATAGGATCTGCATTAAAGGAGAGGCTTTTGATCATCAAATTAGGGTCTTAAGATTGAAAACTATAGGTTCTGAAGATCCAAATAGGGTTTTCATTAATTGGTAGGATGAGCAGCGTCAAATAAGGATCTTCATTTTGACAACTGTAGGTACTAAAGATTAAAAATAGGGTGTTCATTTAATGAGAGGATGAGCATCGTCAATTTTGGATCTTCATTCTGACAGCTGTAGGTTCTAAAGATTCAAAATATGGTTTTCATTAATTGGTTGGATGAGCAGCGTCAAATTAGAATCTTCAGCTTGACAACTGTAGGTTATAATGATTCAAAATAGGGTTTTCATTAATTGTTAGGATAAGCAGCGTCAAATTAGGATCTTCAGTTTGACAACTGTAGGTTATAAAGATTCAAAATAGGGTTTTCATTAATTGGTAGGATGAGCAGCGTCAAATTAGGATCTTCAGTTTGATAACTGTGAGTTCTAAAGATTCAAAATAGGATCTGCATTAAAGGAGAGGCTTTTGATCATCAAACTCGGGTCTTGAGATTGAAAACTATAGGTTCTAAAGATTGAAAATAGGGTGTTCATTTAATGAGAGGATGAGCATCGTCAATTTTGGATCTTCAGTCTGACAACTGTAGGTTCTAAAGATTCAAAATAGGGTTATCATTAATTGGTAGGATGAGCAGCCTCAAATTAGGATCGTCAGTTTGACAAATGTAGGTTTTGAAGATTCAAAATAGAGTTTTCATTAATTGGTAGGATGAGCAGCGTCAAATTAGAATCTTCAGTTTAATAACTGTGAGTTCTAAAGATACAAAATAGGATCTGCATTAAAGGAGAGGCTTTTGATCATCAAATTAGGGTCTTGAGATTGAAAACTATAGGTTCTAAAGATTCAAAATAGGGTTTTCATTAATTGGTAGGATGAGCAGAGTCAAATTAGGATCTTCATTTTGACAACTGTAGTTTCTAAAGATTCAAAATATGGTTTTCATTAATTGATAGGATGAGCAGCGTTAAATTAGGATATTCAGTTTGACAACGGTAGGTTCTGAAGATTCAAAATAGGGTGTTCATTTAATGAGAGGATAAGCATCGTCAATTTTGAATCTTTAGTTTGACAACTGTAGGTTCTAAAGATTCAAAATAGGGTTTCCATTAATTGGTAGAATGAGCAGAGTTAAATTAGGATTTTCATTTTGACAACTGTATGTTCTAAAGATTCAAAGTAGGTTTTTGACTTCATTAGAGCATGAGCAACGTCAATTTTGGTTCTTCAGTTTGACAACTGTATGTTCCAATGATTCAAAATACGATCATTGTTGAACGAGAGGTTACACTGCCTCAAAGTAGGATCTAGGAAGTTTGACAACTGTAGGCTCTAAAGATTCACAATAGGATCAGCATTAAAGGAAAAGTTTTTCTGTGCCAAAGTAGATGCTTGAGTTTGTCAACTGTACATTTTCAAGAATCACACCCTCTGACACTTTCATTATATTTACACAAATGTTTCCTATCGTTGAACCATTGCTCGTTAGGGTCTCATTTCTTCTGGTCTACTAACAATCTCAAGGTGCTGCATGATAAAAATTCAAAAATCAATTTCTCACAGTGAAGAATTTGGACCATCCTATTTCGAAAGCTAAAGTACTGATCAATAGTGGACACAAAATCTTGGACTCGCACACGTCATCTTCAGAGTCATTGGATTGTATCGAAGCGTCATATCCAGAAATATAGGTACCAGTGGCGTGTGTGCCGGGCATTTTATGTATTACTAGGGTTGGTTTTGTGCAGTACCGGGGGTGTTTATGGGTTTATTATACGACAAGTCTCGGTCCGTTCGCTCATACTAACCCTCACACATGCAAAAATACAGGGAGAACTTGTATCGTAGGTGAGTGCAAAATTTCAATGTCTGCGGATGAAACGCGTGCAGAGGCCTTTCCTCGCGTCCCGTCCGTCGGGACCATAAAAAATATCCATGGAGTGAAAATAAATCTAACCTCCGACGACCGGCCACCCCTAACGTGCGGTAATAGAAACGAATGACCGAGAAGAAAAGAAACGACTAGTCCTAGAAGTCTTTTCGCGGTTGGGTGCTAAACGTAAAGTTTTTTTTAGGGAACAAGAATCAAAAGTTAGCCCCTACTTTGAAGCTGCAGATACTTATTATAAACCACTTTGATGCTATTTGAGCCTTTGGTCCCTTTCTTCAACATTGAACTCATACCTAATGAAACATCCCTTTTTTGACTCCAGTTCAATCTAGAGGTACTACTTTGAATCTTTGGAAGCTGCAGTCTTCTGAATCAAAACTCTAATTTGAGGATGAGACCCTGTGAACCTACTTTGAGTTTTTGAAAACTACAGTTTTCAACCTCACAAGACCCTACCTTGAAACTAAGCAACCTTTTCTTTAATGCTGATCCTCTTTTGAATCTTTAAAACCTACAGTTGTCAAACTCAAGATACTATCTTGATCCTACAATCCCTACTTTGAATCCTTAGAATATACAGTCTTCCGATTCAAAACCCTACCCTGATGCTGAAAAACCCCTCCGGACCTGCTTTGAGTTTTTGAAGCCTACAGTTGTCCAATTTTTAGATAACCTTTTCTCTAATGATGGTCCTCTTTCAAAGCTTCAAAACCTACAGTCATCAAACTCAAGATACTATCTTGAAGCTTTGTAAGCGTTTAGCCCCTACCTTTAACTGTTATCTTCTATCCTTGTTTGATAGTATTTTAAACTACAATTTCAACTTTGGAAAACTGCTAAACCTACTGTGGGTTTGTGAAACTTACAGTTGTCAAACTCACAGGAACTTTGAACACAGGAACACCTTGAACTTAAGCAACCTTTTCTTTAATGCTGGCCCTCTTGTTAAGCTTCAAAACCTACAGTTGTCAAACTCAAGACCTCGCTAACTACATTTCAAACTACAATCACTGCTTTAAATCTTTAGAAAGCACAGTCTTCCGATTGAACACCCTACTTTGATACTGTAAAACCTCTCTGATCCTATTTTGTATCTTTAGATCCTACGGTTTTCAAACTTAAGATCCTACCTTTATGCTCTTCAAAACCCTATAGCTCCTAATTTTAACTCTTATCCCCTACCCTTCTTTGAATAAATTTCCAAACTACAATCCCTACTTTAAATCTTTAGAACCTAAAGTTTTCTGATTAAAAAACTCTACCTTGATACTGTAGAACCTCTCTGAACTGATTTTGAATCTTTAGATCCTACGGTTTTGAAACCTAAGACCCTAATTTGTCGCTGAAAAAACTCTCCTTCAATGATCAACCAATTTTCTCTACAGTTGACAAACTCAGAAGACCCGACCTTGACGCTGAGTAGCATCTCCTTTAAAGCTGGCTCGATTTTGAATCATTAGAACTTACAGTTGTCAAATTGAAGATCCTAATTTGATGCTTATCCTCTGATTTAATGAAGTTGCTATTTCAAATCTTTAGAAGCCACAGTTGGCAAACTAATAAGATCCTACTTTGATAATGAAAAACCTCTCCTTTATTTCTGATCCTATTGTGAATCTTCAGAACCTACAGTTTTCGTAATTATCAGACCCTAATTGGGCGCCGAGTAACCTCTCCTTTGATGCTGGCCCGATTTTAAATCATTTGAACGTACAGTTGTCAAACTGAAGATCTAAGACGCTGCTTATCTTCTCATTTATTGTGAACCGTTTCTTTGAATCTTTAGAACCTTCGGTTCTTAAACTTAAGACCCCACTTTGATGATGAAAAACCTCTTCTTTTCTGATGAATCTATTTTGAATCTTAAGATCCTACAGTTGTCAATCTTAAGATCCTGCTCTGACTCTAAAAAACCCCTTCTTGAATGATGATCCTATTTTAAATGTTTTGAACTTATAGTTTTCAAACTGAACATCCTAATTTCACGCTGCTTATCGTCTCATTTAACGCAACCCCTATTTTGAATCTTTAGAACTAACAGTTGTCAAACTAAAGATCCTAACTTTCGCTGCTTATCCCTACTCTGATGATAAAAAACCTCTTTTTCATTGATGAACCTATTTTAAATCTCTAGAATCAACATCTGTCAAACTGAAAAGACTCTACCTTGATGCTGAGTAATCTTCCCTTTAATGCTAATCCTATTCTGAATCTTTAGAATCTATAGTTCTCAAACTAATTTGAATCTTCGGACCCTACAGTTTCCAAATTTAGTAAAACCCTACTGATGATAAAAAAACTCTTCTTTGATGATAAACCTATTTCAAATCTCTAGAACCTGCATCTGTCAAACTCACAAGACTCTACCTTGATGCTAACTAATTTTTCCTTTAAAGCTGATCCTATTTTGAAACTTTAGAATCTATAGTTTTCAAACTATTTCAAATTTTCAGACCCTACAGTTGTCAAACTCAAGCCCCCACTTTGACACGAAAAAATCTGCTCTCTAATACTGATCCTATTTCAAATCTTTTGAGCCTACATTTTTCAAACTCAATAGACTCTACTATTCCCTAAAATCTCTCATTTCCCTTAATTTTCAGAGTCCTTGAAATATGTTAAATTCCTTCAATTCTTTAAATTCTCTCAATTTCTGCAATTCCCTGAATTCCTTGAATTCCCTAATTGCTCTGAAATTCCTGAAACCTTCTGAATTACCTGAACTATATAAATTTTCTGAATTTCCTGAAATTATTGAATATTTTGAATTCCCTGATTGCCCAAAATATTCTAAATTACCTGTATTTCTGGAATATTTCAAATTCCCTTCACTCACTCAATTCCTTCAATTTTCCTAATTCCAGAAAAACGCTCAATTCAAACATTTATCTAAATTCCCGAATTTCTTGAATTCCTTGAATACTTGGAATTTCTTGAATATTTCGAATATCCTCAATTCCTCGAATTATCGAAATTACTTTAATCCTTAAATTTCTGAAAATCCTTGAATTTCTTGAATTGCGTAAATTCCTTGAATGATCGGAATTCCCTAAATTCTCTGAATTCCTCGAATATTTTGAATTTACTAAATTTATGAAATTCCCTAATTTACTGTAACTTTTTGAATTCTCTGATTCCCTGAATACTCTGACATCCCTGGTAATCGCGAAATTCCCTAAAATCCTTCAAATTTCTTGAATAGCCTAAATTTTTAAATGATTCGAATTTTCTAAATTCTCTGAAACCCTTGAATATTTTGAATTCATCGAATTCCTGAAATTCCTTAATTTGCTGCAACTACTTGAATTATCTGATTCTCTAAATACTCTGCAATCCCTAAAAATCCTGAAATTCTATGAAATCCTGTTTTTTTTTTAAATATCCTGACTTCCTTAAATATTCGAAAATTCCTAAATTCCGGAAAAATTCTGAATTCCTTGAATCAATAATTTCTTTGAATTTTCTGAATGCTCTAAAAAACTTGAAAATCTTAGAATTCCCTCAAATCATAGAATTTTTTGAACATCGTAAATTCCTTAAATATTTGGAATTCTCTGAATTTCCGAAAATTACTAAATTCCTTGAATTTCTGAAAAATACTGATTTCCTCGAATTTCTGAAAAATACTGACTTCCTTGAATTCTCTAAAATCCGCGAATTTTTTGAAATCCTTGATTTTTCTGAATTCCCCAAAATATTTCAATATTCTGAATTCTCCAAATTTTTTCAATATTCTGAATATTCCAAATTCCTTGAATACTATGGTTTACTTAAATTCCCTAAATGTTCTGAAATCCCCGATATTCACTGAATTCCGAAATTGCTTGAATTCCACAAATGCTTCGAATTTCCTGAATTCTATAAATTTATGAAAATCTCTGTATTCCCTGAATTTTCTGAAATTCTTAGTTTTTGCGAATTTCCCGAATTCCCGGAATATTCTGAATTCCTTAAATTCCCTAAATCCCCTAAAATCCCCGAAAATTCTCTGAATCGATGAAATCTCTGAATTCTATAAAAATCTTGAATTCCCTAAATACTCTGTAATCGAGAAATTCCTTGAATTCTCAGAATCCCTTGAATTCCTCAATTTTTTTCAATTCTCTGAAATTCCTGAATTTGGTTAATTTCCTGAAATTCTCTAACTTCTCTGAATTCCCTAACGTTTTTTTATTTTCAGAATTCCTTAAAGTCGTTGAGTATTCTGAATTCTCTGAATTATTTGCATTCATGAGTAGCTATAAATCTTTTATTTATTTCCCAGAATTCTTTGAAATCCTTGATTTCTCTGAATTCCCTGAATTCATTGAATATTCTCAATTATTGGAATTTCTTGAATTCTCTGAATACCACTGAATTCCAAGAATTCTCTATTTTACTTAAATTCCCTAAATGTTCTGAAATCCCCGATATCCTCTGAATTTCGAAATTCCCTGAATTCCAGAAATGCTTGGAATTTGCTGAGTTCTCTAAATTTATGAAAATCCCTATATTCCCTGAATTTTCTGAAATTCTTAGTTTCTTCGAATTCCCCGGATTCCTGGAATTCTCTGAATCCCTTGAATTCCTCAATTTTTTTGAATTCTCTGAAATTCCTGAATTTGATTAATTCCCTGCAATTTTTGAACTTCTCTTAATTCCGTAACGTTTTTGTATTTTCAGAATTCCTTAAAATCCTCAAATATTCTGAATTCCCTGAGTTATTTGCACTCCTGAATAGCTATAAATCTTTTATTACCCAGAATTCTTTGAAATCAGGAATTTCTCAGAATTCCCTGACATCCTTGAAGATTCTGAGTTCCCTGAATTAATTGAATATTCTCAATTATTGGAAGTTCTTGAATTCTCTGAATCTACTAAATTCCTGGAATGCCCTGAATTCCTGGAATTTTCTGAATTCTTAAAATTTCTTGAATTCTTTAAGTTCCTTCAATTCTCGGAAATCTTGAACTATTCAGAATTCCCAGAATTTCTCCAATTCTTCCTAATTTCTCTTAATTCTTTGCATCATTTTTAAGTCTTTGGAATGCAGGGAATTCTCAGGATTCAGGAATTCAGATGATACAGATCATTCAGACAAATTCAATGAAGTCAGAGAATTCAGAAAATGTATAGGATTTCAGATATGACAGGAAATTTAGCTGATTTCAAAAGATCTCAAGAAAGTTAAAAGAATTCAAAACCTGTCTGATGTTCGCCTCAACAAGCAGAGTGGTTCCTTCAGACATCTCGTGACCTCTTCTCCTGAGTAGGTTCAAAATTAAAATATAGAGGTCCCCTACTATTGGTAGCAGTATTGGATACTAACATATAATGTTCCATCTACTAAATTTCATTCCTAAATTGGATTCCTCTCCCAAACAAAATTTGCAGAATGCAGAGGAATGGCGGCCATGCAGTGGTACCAACTACCAACTACCAACCTCCGGAGTGCACTCCTAGAAGCTTTCTCGGGGTTGGCTCTCGAGATTGGGGGTTCACGAGGCGCCCGGGGATTGGTCTAGGTGGTTGGTGTCCGCATTCTCCCATCGCCGAGGCTTCATTATACGTTGACCTAAGAAAATCAGCCACCCTTCCTCTTGGATCTCTCGTCCTTCGGCCACCGGCAGTGGTACCACCTCCCCGGTGAGAGTGGAGAGAGGGTGCGCCGAACAACCAAACCAGGTGCCCACCCAACCCAACCTTGCCGGGCTCAACCTGATACCAGAAGAGGCGGAGGGTGCGGGTGTGGGGTAACTCATCGCTTATGGATACTGATGACTCGCGCAATGAACTCAAACCGCGTGTACTGCAGAACCACCCCCTCCCTCTCCTAACCCCTCCTCAGCAGCTTCTCTTCTCTTCCAACCGCCCCAGCGTTCTCCAACCCACTCTATCGTCTCTCTTTCATATCCCGACCTCTCTCCTCTCATCCACTCAATAACATTTTCCTCCCATGGACCAAGAACAGAAACCGATTCTTAAACTCCACCGTACTCGATTTGATTGGATGAGGTAGAGGCAGAGGTAGAGGATCTATCAAGGAAATAGTAGTGGGTTTTTTATTCTTTAGATGAAGGGTCTTGTATTGCTAAATTCAGAGAAATCTCTTGTATTTTAATGTGAGGACTATGCTGGGGATTTGAACTTACCTATTTGGCTAAAAAGAATCGATATGGCGGTGGTTAAAAAATCTTCTGAATTCCTTGGAGTTGTCTGATGTGAATTCGTATAAATTCCCTAAATTCGTGGCAGTATTCAGAAGACCTTGGAATTCCCTGGATTAGTGGAATTATCTGAACTTCTTGGAATTCTTATAATTTCTTTAATTCGTGGAACTTGATGAATTCTGATCATTCCATGTGTTCCAAGGACTTCAAATTGATTCACACAATTGAAAGGAACTCGGAATAATCATAGGAATTAAGGAGTTTCAGAAAATTGAGATTATTTCGGATATTTAAGGAATTCAAGAATTTTTATGAATTCAGGGGATCCAAAGAATTCTAGGTGTTTCTAGAATTTAGGATATTCAGGGAATTTAGAAAATTTGGAATATACTAGGATTTCCGAGAATTTGAAGATTCCAGATATTTTTAAGAATTGAGAAAATCTAGGGAATTCCAAGTATTCCAGAAATTCAGGATATTCAAGGATTTCACAGAATTCAGATAATTTCAGGTAATTTCAGATAATTTTTGTAATTTGAGGAATTTAGAGAATTCATGCAACTTGAAGAATTCAGGAATTCAAGAAAATCAAAGATTTCAGGAAACTCAGGGAATTCAAATAAATGAAATATTTCAGAGATATCCAAAATTTCAAACAATTCCTGATATTCAGGGAATTTGAAGAATTCAAAGTATTTCGGAAATTAAAATATTCAAGGAATTCAGAATATTGAAAAACAGGAATTAAGAATATTGGATGAATTCAGGAAATTTTGAATTCTAAAGGAATTCAGGATATTCAAGGCATTCAAGGATTTCAGAGAAAACAGGGATTTAGAGAATTCAAGAATTTCAGATTGTTGTATGATATTGTATCATATTCTGTCTTAGTATATGATGTTGTATCATATTATATGGTATTGCATCATATTGTATTGTTTTGTATCATATGGTATCATGGAAGATAATATTGTATCATATTGTATCATATTGTATCATAGTGCATTATTTTAGTGCATCATGTTGTATACCATATCATACTGTATCATATTGTATGATATTGTTTCGTAATGTACCACACTGTATCATATTGTATTATCTTGTATCATATTGTGTCATGCTGTATCATACCATACAATATTGTATCATACCCTATCATATTGTATCATATTGTATCGTATTGCATCATATTGTATCATATTGTATCATGCCATATCATATAGTGTGATAGTGTATCATATTGCACAATACCGTAATACATTAGGCCATGTGGTATTATATTTATTGTATTGTGTCATATTGTATTATACAGTATCATAATTCACCATATTGTATGATATTGTATCACATTGAATCAGGATGTATCATATTGTATGATATTGTATCATATTCTGTCGTAGTATATGATATTGTATCACATTATATGGTATTGCATCATATTGTATTGTTTTGTATCATATGGTGTCATGGAAGATCATATTGTATCATATTGTATCATATTGTACCACCATATATTGTGATATTGTATCATATTATATCATACTGTATCATATTGTGCCATATTGTATCATATTGTGTCGTATTACATCATATTGTATGATACTGTGTCATATTCCATGATATTATATAATATCGTATCACATTGTATGATATTGTAGCATATTGTATGAGACAGATGAGAGAGAGGGAAATAACGAGAGAGAGAGGGGGGGGGTTGAAAGAGTCAGTCAGTGGGATAGGCGAAGAAAAGATAGGGGAGAGGAAGCGTTACCCGTGAAGCGTTACCCGTGAAGCGTTACCCGTATTTCCTCTCAAATCCTCTTAGTTTTGCGAGTTCATACCGTGCCATGAGAAGTTATCACTTCAAAAATTTTAGCACTATAGAACATTTGGAGAATTCAGGAAATCAAAAATATTTAAGGATTCTTGGGAATTAAAAAAAAATTAAGAATTTCAGAGAATTCAAGTCCTTCAGAGAATTAAAGTAATTCCGAATAATCAAATAATTCAGGGAATGACGAGTTTCAGGGAATCCAAGGATTTCAGAGAATTTAAGGATTTCAGGGAATGAAAGATTTCAAGGAACTTAGGGTATTCAGAATTTTAATGGAATTTAACGAATTCAAGAAATTGAAAAAATCCATGTCCATTGTACATTTATCCCGTGAGGGGAAGTGAGTGAGGGAAAGTTGGAGAGGGAAAGTAGGGGAGGGGAAGTAGGTTGAAGAGATTAGTACTGCGATGAGAAGCAACAGGAGAGAGAGGGTAAGAGTGACGTGGGAAAGTAGAGGAAGTAAATGAGAAGAATAAAGGGGAATTAGGGTAGGGATGAGTAGGAGAGGACATGGGAGGTGGGTAAGGAGAGTAGAGTGGGGTAGGATATGACTGGATAGGACAAGATAAAATAGAAGAGGAGATGAAAGAGAAGAGGAGCGATGAAGGGACAAGTGAGATTCAAACAACCTAATTAACGTCTTCCTAAGCTACATGAACCTCTTTCGTAGGCGCATCACACCTAATTTTTCTAATTTCTTTTCAAATTTCTTGCGCTGGTTTTACGAAGCGTGGGAAAGTAGAGGACAGGAAGTAGATGAGAGGACAGAGGAGACCAAAGAGGAGAGGGAGGAAAGTAGGGAAGGGGATTAGGAAGTAGGGGTAGGAGAGAGAGGGCTTAGAGGAAGAGTAGGTGAACAGAGGGGTGGACAAAGAAAGCACAAGAAATGGTAGGGGATCACTGGAGGGTTAGTAATCTTAGGGAATCATGTGCAAGAGACTGAAGTGGGAGGTAAGTGGAAATTGGGGAAATAATTGACGAGAGGAGAGGTTAATGATGGGAAGTGATGTGGAGGGGATGTTGAGCAGGAGTGAGAAGTAGTAGGCAAGGAAAATATTGTACGATAGTGGGTGAGAGTGGGTGAGAGTGGGTGAGAGGAGATAGTATAGGATTGGACGAGATCGGATAGGACAGGATAGGATAGAATAGGAGACGATAGGAAAAAGAGGGTGGACTGGTAGAGAGGGAGAGAGAGAGAGACTTGAACAACTTGATTAACAGCTTAATAGGCTACGAAATCCTTTTTGTAGGCACATGGTTCCTACTTTACTATCTTTTTTTTCTTGCGTTGATTTCAAAACTAAGAGACGGTGCCAATTTCTGATGAAGCTTATATCGAGACTGTTCTTATGAACAAGTGGAAGGCGAAAATCCCGAATGGGAGAATGAGGGAAAGGACAGAAGAGAGAAGGAAAAGTAAGAGTAAGTTATTAAGTTAAGAAAGGGAAAGTACGAGAAGGGATGTTAAGAAAAAGAAGTAAATTAGTAGAATTGTTGGGGTGGAGAGGAGAAAGTAGGTAAGGAGAAAGGGAATGTGGGGATATGACAGTATAGAAGAAAAGATAAGTGAAACAAGGATTGGTGGAGGATGGGGAAGACTCAAAATACTTAATGAACGTCTTAATAGGCTACGAAACCTAGTCTGGAGAGGAGAGGAGTTCCAAAATTTTTTCTTCTTCTGTTGATCTTAGAACTAAAAGATCGTCCCAATGGTTTAAGCTAGATCAAGAGTGTATTTTCACGGAGAAGCTTAGGGCGATAATCCCAAATGAGTCTTTCATAATACCTTTTTGATTTTTTACTCCCGTTTCTCGGGTGGGGAAGTGAGGAAAAGGACAGATGAGAGAAGGAAAAGTAAGAGTGAGTTATTATGTGAAGAGAGGGATAGTATGAGAGGGGATGTGAAGTAGAAGAAGTAGACTAGTAGAAGTGTTGGGGAGGAGAAGAGAAAGTAGGTAAGGAGAAAGGACGAGTGAGGATATGACAGTATAAAGGAAAAGAGAAGTCAAACAAGGATTGGTAGATGATGGAGAAGGCCTAAAAAACTTGATGAACGTATTAATAGGCTACGGAACCTTGTTCTGGAGAGGAGAGGAGTTCCAAAATTGTATCTTCTTCTGTTGATCTTTGAACTAAGAGATCGTCCTAATGTTGTAAGCTAGATCGAAACTGTATTTTTATGGAGAAGCTAAGGGCGATAATCCCAAATGATTCTCCCGTAATACCTTTTTGATTTTTCACTCGCGTTTCCCGGGTGGGGAAGTGAGGGAAGGACAGATGAGAGAAGGAAAAGTAAGAGTGAGTTATTAAGTGAAGAGAGGGAAAGTACGAGAGGGGATGCGAAGTAGAAAAAGTAAATTAGTAGAAATGTTGAGGAGGAGAAGAGAAAGTAGGTAAGGAGAAAAGAGAAGTGAAACAAGGATTGGGAGAGGATGGGGAAGACTTAAAAAACTTAATGAACGTCTTAATAGGCTACGAGACCTTGTTCTGGAGAAGAGAGGAGAAGAGTTCCAAACTTTTTCCTTCTTCTGTTGATCTTTGAACTAAAAGATCGTCCCAATGGTGTGAGCTAGATCGAGACTGTATTTTGATGGAGAAGCTAAGGGCGATAATCCCGAATGATTTTGTCGTTATACCTTCTCGAGTTTCCACTCGCGTAGAAAGAATAAGACTTGCGTATGGCTGGGAAGCATCGAGGCGTACAAAGAGGAAGAGTAGCGGACCGATGGTCGAAAAGCGATGTTCTTGGAGGCAACGGGGCGAGATAGAAAAATTGCCTCGATGTAAAAACATGAGGATCGCTTCTGCGTCCACACTCAATAAAACGACCCGACACACATGTGGAGAGATCACACATTGGAGGGAGATAGCTAGAAAGATAGGATGATAGGTGGATGAAAGAAGGGAAAAAGAAGGGAAAAAGACAGCTCGAGATCCGCAGATCGAGTCGAGTGGTCAGCTATCGAAACCTCCCACCACCCAACTCCCAACGTCCAGAGCCAATAATAAAAAATATACGACCCACACGAACACAGATGCACGTACGAGAAGAGCTAGGCGGTGGAATTATACTCGAGGCTGCTTCTAAGTGATCGCATTTCCACATAGACGAGCTGCGCCCGATATGAAAGAGTGGTCTGCCTGTCCATGGCTTGAGAATCCACAGGGGGTTGGGAGTCTAAGGGTTGGTAAAAAAACCACCCAAACTGGTCCAGAGTATTGAGAGATGCTCTTTCCGAAGAGTATTAGAGGGCATTTTAGGCTCTTTTATGGGCTGGGTTCTTCCAAAAGAGCAACTGCTGTTTCAATCTTTAGGAATAAATTCAATTTCATATCCTTCAAGGTATTGAAGCCCTTGGTGGGTATCAGCATCAGCCATTTAGAAAAATTGTACAAAAAAATTCTTTCCTCATGGATAATTCTCATAAAAATATGGAAGAAAGAGATTTTTCAATAAACTTTGTTGTTCATGTGACACCTTCCTCTATAGATCCAACTGACTTGTATTCATCATTTTGAACAAGTTTTAATTAATCTTTTTTTTAAATTTGATTAAATTGTTTTGCTATTTTCATGAGAATTTTTTATTACAAAATTTAGGATACGGAAGTTTTTGAAATCCGAGTAGAGATAGATACGAAGGGACAGGAATCTCGGTTGGCAAAAAAGTGGCCGTGGCGGCGACACCAGGCGTGAGATTAAAAGACAAATTAGCATAATGTGTGAGTGTACGTAGGTGAGTCTTCGAGGGTGTATCAAAGCAGGGTAGTTTTATGCGACCTTGTATATATTTAAAAATTGAGGTTTTTAGTTGCGTCCATAATTTTTGTTCCAATTTTAATTTATCAAGAAATCAACCACTTAGTTGAGTACTTTTATGTTTTTTTTTTTTCAAATTCTTTTTCTTTTTGATTCTTTCGAATTGCTTGAAATGAATTTCAATTCTTTCAAATTATTTTGAATTCTTTCGTACATTTTTTTTTTTTTTCGTAAAATTCGTAAAATTTTTCGAATTCATGTGATTCCATGAATTCGGAGGATTTGAATAATTTCAAGGACTTTGAAATGCAAAGAATTCTAAATAATTCAGAATTATTTAAGGTATTTGCAAAAATTGAGAAAATTAAAGGAATTCAGGGAAGTCATAAATTTGTGAGAATTTGAAGAATTTAAGGAATTTCAAAAATTCAAGGGATTAAAGGAATCCTGAGAATTGAAGGTGTTCTAAAAATTCAAGCAATTAAATAAATTCAAAGAAATAAAATGATTCCCGAAAATTCGGGAAATCTAGAGGAGTTTAGAACATGTCAGGGAAATTAAAAAGAATTTAGAATAATCTGAAAGAGTCAAAACAATTTTAAGCAATTCTAATTTATTTCAGAAAACACAAAGAATAACAAGGAATTAAATGAATTCAAGAAATCAAAGTAATTTATAGAATACAAAAAATTCAAAGAATTTAAGAAATTCTGGAAATTCTGGAAATTCAAAGAATTTCAGAAATTCTGAACATTCTAATTTAAGAAATTCTGGAAAGTCAAAGAATTTCAGAAATTCTGAAAATTCTAATTTAAGAAATTCTGGAAATTCAAAGAATTTCAGAAATTCTAAAAATTTCAGAAATTCTGGAAATACAAAAAATTTCAGAAATTCTAAAAATTTAAGAAATTATGGAAACTCAAAGAATTTCACAAATTCCAGCAATTCAATTCAATTGAAAGAAATAAGAAAATTCAGGGATTATAACGAGTTAAGAGAGTTCAAACAATTCAAGGAATTCAAGGAATGGAATTAATTCTAAAAATTCAAAGAATTCAGAAAATTCAATAAATTCTAAAAATGCAAGGAATCTCGAGAATTCAGTGAATTCAGTGGAACTTAGAAGAATTTCTTAAACTCACTGAATTCAAGCTATCAAAGAAATTTAAGGGATTCTGATAATTCCCAGAATTTTACAAATTCGAAGAATTATACAAATTCAAGGAATTCTACAAATTCCAGAAATTCTATAAAATTGAGGAATTCTACAAATTCAGGGAATACGACAAATTCAATGAACTCTACGAACTTAAGAAGTTCTGAAAATTCAATGAATTCTGAAAATTTAGGAAATTCTGAGAATTTAAGGAATTCCAAGAATTCCGGAAATTCTGAGAATTCAAGGGATTTAAAGAATTTCAGACATTCTCAGAATTTGAGGAATTCTGAAAATTCAAGGAATAACAGGAATTCTGAGAATTTGAGGAATTCAAGGAATTCTGAGAATTCAAGGAGTTATGAGAATCAAAGAATTCGAGGAATTCTGAGTATTCCAGAAATTCTGACAATTTCAGAAATGTTAAGATGTTAAGAAATGGTACAAATTCAAGAAATTGTAAAAATTCCAGAAATAGTACAAATTCAATGAATTCTAAGAATTCAAGGATTACGAAAAATTCAGCTAATTTAAAGAAATTTAGAAGAAAATTCAAGGAATTCTACAGGTTGAAAGAATTCTACAAATTTAAGGAATTCTAAGAATTCAAGTCATTCTACAAATTCAAGTAATTCTACAAATTCATGAAATTCCACGAATTCAAGAATTTCTAAAAATTGAAAGAAATCTACCAATTAAAAGGATTCTACAAATTTTAGGAATTTTACCAATTCAAGAAATTCTGCAAATTCAAGAAATTCTACAAATTCAAGGAATTTTACAAATTTGAGGAATTCTACAAATTCAGAGAATTCTACAAATTTAAGGAATTCTACAAATAAAAAAATTCAAGGAATCTAAGGATTTCAGAAAATTCTAAGAATTCTACAAATTCAAGGAATTCAGGGAATTCTACAAATTTGAGGAATTCTATAAATTGAAGGAATTCTACAAATACAAAAATCCAAGAAATGCAAGGATTTCAAAAAATTCAAGGTATTTATAATTCAAGGAATTCTGCAAATTTCAGACATTCTCAGAATTTAAGGAATTCTGAGAATTCAAGGAATACCAAGAATTCTGAAAATTTGAGGAATTCCAGGAATTCTGAGAATTTGAGAAATTCTGAAAATTCAAGGGATTCCGATAATTCCAGAAATTCTGAGAATTCTAAAAATTCAAGAAATTGTACAAATTCAAGGAATTCTACAAGTAGAAAGAATTCTATAAAATTTAAGGAATTTTAAAAATTCAAGTCATTCTACAAATTCAAGTAATTCTACAAATTCATGGAATTCCACGAATTCAAGAATTTCTACAAATTGAAAGAAATCTACAGATTGAAAGGATTCTACAAATTTGAGGAATTTTAATAATTTAAGAAATTCTGCAAATTCAAGAAATTCTACAAATTCAAGGAATTATACAAATCTAAGGAATTCTACGAATTCAGAGAATTCTACAAATTTAAGGAATTCTACAAATACGAAAATTCAAGGAATCCAAAGATTTCAGAAAATTCAAGATATTTGTAAAACTCCAGGAATTGAAGAAATTCAAAGAATTAGAAAAATTTAAGGAATTCTGAGAATTCATGGAATTCAAAAAATTTAAGAAATTCTGAAAAACTAATGAATTTCAAAAAATCAAGGAATTTCAAAAATTCAAAGAATTTCAAAAACTCCAGGAATTAAAAAAATTCGAGAAATTTCAAAAATGTCAGGAATTTCACAAATTTAAGGAATTTAAAAAGCTCAGGGAATTTCAAAAACTCCAGGAATTAAAAAAATTCAAGAAATTTCAAAAATGCCAGGAATTTAAAAAATGTAAGGAACCTCCTTATTTCAAGGAATTTTAAAAAATTTACGAAATTTCAAAAATTCAAGGAATTTCAATAATTCAAGGAATCTAAGGATTTCAGAAAATTCAAGGTATTCATAAAATTCCAGAAATTAAAGAAATAAAACAATCAGGGAAATGTATGACATTCTGAGAATTCGTGGAATTCTAAACATTCAAGCAATTCTAAAAACCTAATGAATTCCAAAAACTCAAGGAATTTCAAAAATTCATGAAATTTCAAAAGCACAGGGAATTTTAAAACTCCAGGAATTAAAAAAATTGGAGAAATTTCAAAAATGCCAGGAATTTCAAAAATGTAAGGAACCTTCTCAATTCAAGGAATTTAAATTTTTTTTAGAAATTTCAAAATTTCAAGGAATTTCAATAATTCAAGGAATTGGTATTTGTAAAAATCTAGGAATTGAAGAAACTCAGAAAATTAGGAAAATTTAAGAAATTCTGAGAATTCATGGAATTCTAAAAATTCGAAAAATTCTTAAAACCTAATGAATTTCAAAAATTCAAAGAATTTCAAAAATTCAAGGAATTTCAAAAGCTCAGGATAGTTCAAAAACTCCAGAAATTCAAAAAAATTCGAGTAATTTAAAAAATGCCAATAATTTCAAAAATTTAAGGAACCTTCTCAATTCAAGGAATTTTAGAAAATTTCAAAAATTCAAGGCATTTCAATAATTCAAGGAATCTAAGGATTTCAGAAAATTCGAGATATTTATAAAATTCCAGGAATTAAAGAAACTCAAAGAATTATGAAAATTTAGGGAATTCTGAGAATTCATGGAATTCTAAAAATTCAAGCAATTCTAAAAACCTAATGAATTCCAAAAACTCGAGGAATTTCAAAAATTCAAGGAATTTCGAAAGCATAGGGAATTTTAAAACTCCAGGAATTAAAAAAACTCGAGAAATTTCAAAAATACCAGGAATTTCAAAGATGTAAGGAACCTTCTCAATCCAAGAAATTTTAAAAAATTTGAGAAATTTCAAAAATTCAAGGAATTTCAATAATTCAAGAAATCTAAGGATTTCAAAAAATTCAAGGTATTCATAAAATTCCAGGAATTAATGAAATAGAAAAATTAGGGAAATTTAGGGAATTCTGAGAATTCATGGAATTATAAAAGTTCAAGAAGTTCTAGAAACCTAATGAATCCAAAAAACTCAAGGAATTTCAAAAATTCAAGGAATTTCAGAAGCACAGGGAATTTAAAAACTCCAGGAATTAGAAAAATTCGAGGAATTTCAAAAATGTGAGGAACCTTCTAAATTCAAGGAATTTTGAAAAATTTAAGAAATTTCCAAAATTCAAGGAATTTCAATAATTCAAGGAATTCAAGGATTTCAGAAAATTCAAGATATTTATAAAATTCCAGTAATTAAAGAAATCAAAGAATTCTGAGAATTTATGGAATTCTGAAAATTCAAGAAATTCTAAAAACCTAATGAATTCCAAAAACTCAAGGAATTTCAAAAGATCAAGAAATTTGAGAAACTCTAGGAATTTAAAAAATATAAGGAATGGAAAAATTGAAGGAATTAAAATTTTTTATGGAATTCTAAAAATTCAAGTCATTCTACAAATTCATGGAATTCCACGAATTCAAGAATTTCTACAAATTGAAAGAAATCTACAAATTGAAAGGATTCTACAAATTTTAGGAATTTTACCAATTCAAGAAATTCTGCAAATTCAAGGAATTCTACAAATTTAAGGAATTCTACGAATTCAGAGAATTCTACAAATTTAAGGAATTCTACAAATTCAAAAATTCAAGGAATCTAAGGATTTCAGAAAATTCAAAGAATTCTACAAATTTGAGGAATTCTACGAATTCAGGAAATTCTACAAATTTGAGAAATTTTAGAAATTGAAGGAATTCTACAAATACAAAAATTCCAGGAATCCAAGGATTTCAGAAAATTTAAGGTATTTGTAAAATTCCAGGAATTGAAGAAACTCAAAGAATTAGAAAATTTAAGGAATTCAAAAAATTCAAGAAATTCTGAAAAACTAATAAATTCCAGAAACTCAAGGAATTTAAAAAATTCAAGGAATTTCAAAAGCATAGGGAATTTCAAAACTACAGGAATTCAAAAAATTCAGGAAATTTCAAAAATGTCAGGTATTTTAAAAACGTAAGGAACCTTCTCAATTCAAGGAATTTTGAAAAATTGAAGAAATTTCAAAGATTTTATAAAATTCCAGGAATTAAAGAAATAGAAGAATTAGGGAAATTTAGGGAATTCTGAGAATTCATGGAATTCTGAAAATTCAAGTAATTCTAAAAACCTAATGAATTCCAAAAACTCAAGGAATTTCCAAAGCTCAAGAAATTTGAGAAACTCCAGGAATTAAAAAAATTTTGAGAATTTCTTTAGTTTCAAGGACATCAAAATAGTGAGGATACGGGAGTATCAGGAATTAAAAAAAAATTTAAGGAATCTAAGAAATCCAGAGGAATCGAACAATTCAAAGACTTTGGGAAATTCAGGAAATTCTGATTATTCAAGAAACTCTCAAATTGTGAAGAATCAGAGACTTCAGGTATTTCAGTGAATTAAAAAAATTCATATAATTTAAAGAATCTAGAGACTTAAGAGAATTACGAAATTTTTTGGGATTCTGCGGAATTCAGCGAAATTCAGAAGATTTTAAAAAAGTTTAAAAAAATTCAAAAGAATCTGCAAGAGTCCAAAATCGTTCAAATTAAAAACAGTTCAAAGAAATACACTAAATTCCAAGGAATTCGATATTAATTCAAAATTCTTGTTTTTTTGATACATGTATTTTCAGTATAACTTTGTCACTCGACTAAATTGAGCATCTGAATAATTCTTCCTCTGAGGGTCCCTCCACTATATCTTCTTCAGTTTCACATTTTCGTGAAAAATACCCTGGCAAACGAAGTCGAGAATATTGGGGTGGATTGAAAAGATGATCTATTTCTCACGATATAAAAATGGTTGTGACAGCCTTATCTGTGACCATTTCCTGCAGGGTGTTGAGCTCACTTGTCACTATACCGGAGGTAATGATCATTACTGGCTTTTCCCTCCGCAGTGTGTAGGAATGAGGGAAAGAAGAGAAATGAAGAAAAGGAAGAAGGGAAAAGCGAGAAAGGGAAGAAAGATACAGAAATAAAAAGATACCCTCCCTATTCTCAGGGATGGTGGAACAAGATGGCCGCTGTAGGACTCGGCCGGGTTTATGTGTCGTAATAAATGGTAATTTAAAACAGCGAGAACTAACAATTTCTTTCTTTATTTGCTCCCCTCGCGACTCCGTGCTGAGTTTCTCTCACTTGAGAGAAGAGGCAGAGTCCATCTCCGACACACGTGCCTACCTATGGGGTAGGAAAGTTCGTAAAAGGGAGGGGAAAGAGAGAAAAAAGGGGCAAAGGATGAAAAAGGGGAAAGGATGAAAAGGGGGAAAGGGATGCAAAAAGGGGAAAGGGATGCAGTGCGTCGGAAGACACCAAACGCGAAACGCGGGGAGTCAGCCCACGTAATATAAAGAGATATGTGCCTTGGAATAGCATTACCATTAGGAGATATAGTTTAGCGGAGGCACCAGATGAAATGAGATACTGCGGCTGAATCATGCATGAGAGTAGGTGCGATTCGCCACCTTGGCCTGTAGCGAGTGCTATCCTGATCCTCCTGCCTCCCTCACCATAAAGGCTGGGGGAGGTTATCCACTGCCAACGCCTTCACTGAAGGCATCAACATCACCTCTGGTACCACCTTCCCTATACCATCGCTCGATGAGAAAAGTGAATATGCTACAATATTCAAATCCGACCGAGCGCGACACTTTATTAAACGCGTCATTTGCATCCCACCACCTCTTCGTCTTCCTACCGAGGTTAATCGAGACTTCCCTTCAGGGACTACCCAAGATCGTAACTTTTTCACTTATTGTGTCATCATCTCAGGATGAGGGCTGAAAAATTCGGGTCAGATTAATGGCTTCACATTTGCGTGATTCTTATTCACTTTTTTCAGAAATCATTTGCTTCCACGGGTGAGGCTAGTGTGAATGCCCAAAACTAGAATGTCTTAAAAATTTTAGCTCAATTGGTTTATTTTTACCCATAGCTTCAGGAACTTACACTTGGCCAAAAGAACAATATGGGAGAAGGGGCATGATAGCATAGGTTTGGAAACAATGGAATAGGATATAATTGGATACGATAGGATATGATAGGATGAGAAAGGGTAGGATAGGATATGATAGGCTAGAAAATGATAGTTTGGGATATAATAGAATTGGATAGGATACAATCGAATAGAATTGGATTGAATGGGATGGGATGGGATGGGATGGTATGGGATGGGATGGGATGGGAT
>CAKNYM010050995.1:184587-209135 GCA_932195095.1 Andricus curvator
CCTTCTGTTTATACCTTTCTAGTCAAGATCAAAAGGAATTTGATTCTTTCTTCCGCCGGGGATGAAAAAAATTGCGGACGAGAAGGAAAGGAGAAAGAGGAAAGAAGAGAAGAAAAAAAAAGTTGAATCGGTGCAGAAGTAAAGTAAAGGGGTAAAGCGGGCGGCCTACGCTGGAGGTGGTTTCGACACTGGTGGGAGCACTTATGCATTTATGCATTCGTATTTCCGCGGTCTCCACTCTGAAGCGGCTGTAAGAAGTCGTCGCCGTCTTCGTCGTCTCCCGCACCAAGTAACGGTACCAAAGCCTCTCGAAGGGAGGTCGGAGTGGGGGCAAAGTTGCTCCGGAATAATAATACACGTCGGCTCTCGCTCTAGCGAAGGGAAAAAATCTGAATACATGAAACGTAATGACGAGCCGAGGGTAAGCGGCTTTCTGCTCCGTCTCCAACATCCTTACTGGATCAACAACCTTCTGCAACCAAAACCAACATCCAACAACCCAAGGTAGAACTCAGCATCAACTTCGGAATCTATGATGGGCACCTTCAGAATCGTCTGGATTTATCGACTTGTCTCAAATATTAACGAGCCGGAAAAAAAAGAAGGAAAGAGAAAAGGAAGTCGAAGGGTGATAAAGAAGGAGGTACAGTTGATGAGATGCAGATTTTGTAAATTAGGTTCCTGACCTTGGATCACCCAGTCAGGATAAAGATGCAAAAGAAGTGGGAAATTAAGTTCCTGACCTTGGAAATTAATTTGGCTCAATAATTAAAGAGATGCAGAAGAAATGAAAAGTAAAGTAAAAGATGTTGAAGAAGTAGGTACAGTTGATGAGATGCAGATTTTTTAAATTAGGTTCCTGACCTTGGATTGATCCCGTAAGGAGAAAGATGTTAATGAAGTAGGTAAAGTTGATAAGATGAATGCATATTTTGGAAATGAAGTACCTTGGAAATTAATTTAGTTCTAGAATTAAAGAGCTGAAAAAGGAATAAAAAGTAGGTAAAAAGATTTTCAAGAAGTAGGTGAAGTTTATGAAATGAATTCAGTTTTCAAAATGAATTTCTTGACCTTGCAAATGAATTTATCTCTATAATTAATGATCTGGAGGAGAAATGAACAGTAAGGAGAAGAATGTTAAAGACGTAGGTACAGTTGATGAGATGCAGATTTTGTAAATTAGGTTCCTGACCTTGGATTCACCCAGCCAAGATAAAGATGCAAAAGAAGTGGGAAATTAAGTTCCTGACATTGGAAATTAATTTGGGTCAATAATTAACGAGATGCAGAAGAAATTAAAAGTAAGGTAAAAGATGTTAAAGAAGTAGGTACAGTTGATGAGATGCAGATTTTTTAAATTAGTTTCCTTACCTTGGATTGATCCCGTAAGGAGAAAGATGTTAATAAA
Source organism: Andricus curvator (assembly GCA_932195095.1). Classification (NCBI taxonomy): domain Eukaryota; kingdom Metazoa; phylum Arthropoda; class Insecta; order Hymenoptera; family Cynipidae; genus Andricus; species Andricus curvator. The sequence continues at coordinate 185,996 of CAKNYM010050995.1, forward strand.
GTAAGTAAAGTTGATAAGATGAATGCATATTTTGGAAATGAACCACCTTCAAAATTAATTTAGCTCTATAATTAATTAACTGGAGAAGAAGTAAGAAGTTGGTAGAAAGATGTTAAAGAAGTAGGTGAAGTTTATGAAATTAATGCAGTTTTCAAAATGAAGTTCTTGACCTTGCAAATAAATTTATCTCTATAATCAACGAGCTGGAGAAGAAATGAAAAGTAAGGAGAAAGATGTTAAAGACGTAGGTACAGTTGATGAGATGCAGATTTTGTAAATTAGGTTCCTGACCTTGGATTCACCCAGCCAAGATAAAGATGCAAAAGAAGTGGGAAATTAAGTTCCTGACATTGGAAATTAATTTGGGTCAATAATTAACGAGATGCAGAAGAAATTAAAAGTAAGGTAAAAGATGTTAAAGAAGTAGGTACAGTTGATGAGATGCAGATTTTTTAAATTAGTTTCCTTACCTTGGATTGATCCCGTAAGGAGAAAGATGTTAATAAAGTAAGTAAAGTTGATAAGATGAATGCATATTTTGGAAATGAACCACCTTCAAAATTAATTTAGCTCTATAATTAATTAACTGGAGAAGAAGTAAGAAGTTGGTAGAAAGATGTTAAAGAAGTAGGTGAAGTTTATGAAATTAATGCAGTTTTCAAAATGAAGTTCTTGACCTTGCAAATAAATTTATCTCTATAATCAACGAGCTGGAGAAGAAATGAAAAGTAAGGAGAAAGATGTTAAAGACGTAGGTACAGTTGATGAGATGCAGATTTTGTAAATTAGGTTCCTGACCTTGGATTGATCCCGCAAGGAGAAAGATGTTAATGAAGTAAGTAAAGTTGATAAGATGAATGTATATTTTTAAAATAAACTACCTTCAAAATTAATTTAGCTCTATAATTAATTAGCTGAAGAATAAGTGAGAAGTTGGTAGAAAGATGTTAAAGAAGCAGGTGAAGCTTATGAAATGAATTCAGTTTTCAAAATGAAGTTCTTGACCTTGCTGATGAATTCATCTCTATAATTGTCAAGCTAATTAACAAGCTGGAGAAGAATTGAAAAGTAAGGAGAAAGATGTTAAAGACGTAGGTACTGTTGATGAGATGCAGATTTTTTGAATTAAGTTCCTGACCTTGGAAGTGAATTTGTGAAGACCAAACTTGACCTAATGAACCTTTCGTAATCAAAAATCGTCCTTCAGATTGACCAACTTGTCTGCAATATTTACGACCTGGAGAAGCAATAAAAAGTAAAGAGAAAGATTTTAAAGAAGTAGCTGAAGTTGATGAGATGAATGAAGATTTACGAAACGAAGTTCCTGATTTCAGAATTAAATTTTTCTCTATAATTAACGAGCTGGAAAAGAAATGAAAAATAAAGTAAAAGGTGTTGAAGAAGTAGGTAAAGTTGATGAGGTGCACATTTTGGAAATAAAGGAGAAAGATTTTAAAGAAGTAGCTGAAGTTGATGAGATGAATGAAAATTTACGAAACGAAGTTCCTGATTTCAGAATAAAATCTTTCTCTATAATTAACGAGTTGGAGAAGAGATGAAAAATAAAGTAAAAGGTGTTAAAGAAGTAGGTACAGTTGATGAGGTGCGGATTTAGGAAATAAAGGAGAAAGATTTTAAAGAAGTAGGTAAATTTTATGAGATAAATGCAGACTTTTGAAACGAAGTTCCTGATTTCAGAATTAAATTTTTCTCTATAATTAACGAGTTGGAGAAGAGATGAAAAATAAAGTACAAGTTGTTAAAGAAGTAGGTAAAGTTGATGAGGTGCAGATTTTGGAAATAAAGCAGAAAGATTTTAAAGGAGTAGGTAAATTTTATGAGATAAATGCAGATTTTTGAAATGAAGTCTCTGACATTCGAAATGAATTTGTAAATACCTAATTTATTTGGATGAACCTAAATCGACTTTTCCCAAATATTAACGAGCTCGAAAAGGAATGAAAATTAAAGAGAAAGTTGTTAAAGAAGTTGGTAAAGATGATGAGAGAAATGCAGAATATAAAAAAAGGAATTTCCAACAAAAATACATAAATTTTCAACTAAAAGGAATCTTCAGCCAAAAAAAAAATAATTTTTAACAAACAGATGAATTTTGAACTGAAGAAAATTTTCCATTTAATAAAAAATAAACATTTCAACCCAATTATTGAATTCTCGAGCCAAAAAGAAATACTTTCATTACAGATTTTTTCAACCGCAAAGGAAAAATGATGTCAAGAAAACTATAGAATTTTCAAGATTAATAGACGAATTTTCAGTAAAAAGTTTTTTTTTTTTACCAAATAGTTAAATTTTCTTGCAAAATAGTAGAATTTTCTACCAAAGAGTTGAATTGAAAAAATATATATATTTAAAAAGTAGTTTAATTTTTAACCAAAGAAATGGATTTTCAACTGAAATGAATTTTTAACCAAAAAATGAGATAATTTAATTTTCTGGTTAAAAAAAATTAATTTAGAACAGAAAAACTAATTTTCAACATAATGGTTAAATTTTCAGCCAAAAAAAAAATAAATCTTCAACAAAAATGATGAATCTTCAAAAAAAAAAATTTTAGTTGAAAAAATAATTTTATTTTCAACTAAATAATGAAATTTCCAACCAAATAGTTGAATTTTTAACTGAAAAATATATTTTCTTTACCAAAAATGGAATAGTAGAATTTTCAGTTGAAAAAATTTAATTTCCAACAAAAAAGACAAATTTTTAATAAAATAGATTTTCAACGAAATCAATTAATTTCTAAATGAAATTAGGAATCTTCAACCAACAAAACTATTGATCAATTCAGTTGAAAATTTATTTTGTTTATTTAAAATTGAACTGTTTTGTTAAACATTTGTTTTGTTTGGTTTGGAAATAGTTTTTGTGAATGAACAATTAACTACTTCATTTTGATATTTCAACCAGAAAAGATTTTAAATTTTAAATTAAAAACAGTTGAATTCACCCCAAAATGACGAATTTTTAAGAAAATAGTTGAATCCTCAACAAAAAAAATAAATTTTTAGTTGAAAAAAGAATTTTAAACTTAAAAACTGATAATTTTCTACAAAATACTTAACTTTTTGACGAAAGAAATAAATTTTTCACCAAATTGATGAATTTTAAAGCAAGAAGATTTTTTTTCACTAAAAAGTTGTATTTTTAACAAAATACTAAAATTTCCAACCGAATAGTTGAATTTTTAACTGAAAAATATAAATTTTAAACCAAAAAATGGAATAGTTGAATTTTCAGTTTAAAAAGTTAAAAAAAAGAAATATTTGACAAAATAGATCAATATTTAGTCAAATGAATGAATTTTTAGCTAAAATTAGGAATCTTTAACTTTTTAACGAAAGAAATAAATTTTTCACCAAATTGATGAATTTTAAAGCAAGAAGATTATTTTTTCACTAAAAAGTCGTATTTTTAACAAAATACTGAAATTTTCAACCGAATAGTTGAATTTTTAACTGAAAAATATATATTTTCAACCAAAAATGGAATAGTTGAATTTTCAGTTTGAAAAGTTAAAAAGAAAGAAATATTTAACAAAATAGATAAATATTCAGCCAAATAAATGAATTTTTAGCTAAAATTAGGTATCTTTAACTAACAAAATTATTTATTATTTTAGTTGAAAATTAATTTCGTTGGTTGATAATTAACCTATTATGTTAAAAATTGGTTTTGTATAATTTGAAAAGAATTTTTGTAAATGAAAAATTAGCAATTTTATTTTCATATTTTAACCAGGGAACATTTTATTTTTAAATTAAAACCTTTTGATTCACCCCAAAAAGACGAATTTTTTAAGAAAATATTCATATCCTCAACAAAAGCACATTAATTTTCGACAAAAAAATTAATTTCCACTGAAAGAGAGGAATTTTCGAATCAAGAAAACGAATTAAAAAAAAGATTTTTCAGTCCAAAAAGAAAAAAAAATATCCAAAACGTGAAATTTACAATCTAAAATAATTTATATTTCAATCCAAAGGGACGAATATTCAACTAAGACTGATGACTTTTTAACAATAATTATTGAATTTTAATCACAATAATAAGATTTTCAACCAAAAAAGAATATTTCTTTACTGAATATATAATAGTAGACTTTTAACCAAAAATATTTTGGGTTAGTAGGGGGGGGGGGGGGATCATAGAAAATTTTATTTTATTTTTATTTTGTTTTCCTAGAGCTGAATGGACCGGAAGTGGATTGTCGACTTGGTAACATCATTTTAAGCTCTAAGTTTATAAAATCTTAATAAGATTTAAGTTTGAGGGGGGGGGGGGGGAGCGAGCAAATCTTATAGTACCTTACCGGAAGTGGAGGGAATCAAAAATGGCAAAAAAAATACGAAGCTGGGTGATGAAGCTGTGAACCTGGGGTGATTGCTAGAGAGATTGATCAGCGAAATCTGTCAAAGTGGTGTCATGGAACAGGTGTTTTATTTGAATATGCAACAAGGGATTTCTAGATTGATCTAAAATTTATCCCTTTTCCTCATAGATATCCCAGTCTTAACCTTACCATATCAATTCCTGGATCCCTGGTAGTATCAGAAGGCTAGTTCCTACCTAGTGGCTGATGAACTTGACCTAGTGGCTGATGAAGAAGAATCCGGGATGACTAGATAAAGTTCAACCTTAATAGTAACCTAATTTTGCTCCTACCTGGCAAAATTTTTAACATAGTCTTAAATTCACGAGACCTTTAACTCATCAGACACTTGACCTAGTGGCTGATGAAGATGAATCCGGGATGACTAGATAAAGTTCAAACTTAATAGTAACCTAATTTTGCTCCTACCTGGCAAAATTTTTAACATCGTCTTAAATTCACGATATCTTCAACGCATCAGACACTTGATCTAGTGGCTAATGACGGAAAATCCGTGATGACCCTGGATAAAGATCAAAATTGATAGTAACCTATTTTTGATCTTACCTAGCAAGATTTTCAACATCGCCTTAAATTCACAAGATCTTTAACTAGTCAGACACTTTACCTAGTGGCTGATGACGAAAAATCCAGGATGACCATAGATAAAGATCAAAATTGATAGTAACCTATTTTTGATCCTACCTAGCAAGATTTGTAACATCGTCTTGAATTCATAAGATCTTTAACTCATCAGACACTTGACCCAGTGGCTGATGACGACAAATCCAGGATGACCATAGATAAAGATCAAAATTGATAGTAACCTATTTTTGATCCTGCCTATCAAGATTTTTAACATCGTCTCGAATTCCAAGATCTTTAACTCATCAGACACTTGACCTAGTGGCTGATGACAAAAAATCCGAAATGACACTTCATGAAGTAACCTTAATAGTAACCTTAGACAATTTTCAATGAACCTAAAAAGTACTAGACCAGAAGTAGATGACTTGGGAAAAGAATCCGGAAAGGTTTGAGGAAGGAAGGATGGATGGAAGGAAGGGCGCCGTCGTGCTCCGCCTATCTGCGCGCCGCCTCGCGGTGGTGAATACATTTAGCCTGGTTAGTTTACAAATGAATACAGCGATTGAAGCAACTTATAATATCAATGTAGCTCGAGCTTCTCGCTCGCACCCAGAGTTCCACCCCTTGGAGGGTCTCGCTCACACCTACTCTCTTCGTAGCCTCCATACAGAATGGCCATATTAACTTGATAATTAGCTCGGTTATACGACTTGCAGATGAGGAAAGACTCGGGACGGACGTCGGCTACCCCTACCCGGGGTGGTGCCAGTGTTCCTTACTCGGCTAACAGGCTCTGCTCTCCTCCGTCGCTCGGATGGATATACCCTTAGTTCCCTTAGTTCGTATTCCTCTCCCTGAACCCCAGGTCGACCGCCGGCTTTCAGTCCGTTAGAATCTTTTAGCCATTTTGCCCCTACAATTTTATTCTCCAAGACATTTTCGTCTCCTCTCCCTTCGTGCTGTATAATTCTGGTGACTTACCATTTTAAATTCTCTACCTAGTCACCATGGTGCATTCTTCTTCAGACTGTGGCGCGCTCGAGATCAAAACGCTTTCCCGCGACCACGTGGTCCAGTCACGTGACCGGTTCGGTTCCGCTGTTCCTAACCTCATTCTAATTACACTTTTCATTTGGATAATTCAGTGATCAGAAAGGAGGATCCTCCACAGGTAAGAACTCAGCTCATCTTTCTTGTTCTCATTAAAAATCGTCAATTTTCGTATCTAAAAGATGGATCTCACTCCTATGGATTGTAGATCTCACTCGTATGAGGAACAGATCTCACTCTGACCACGTGATCCAATCACGTGACCTATTTAGACCACGTGACCGGTTCGGTTTCGCCATTCCTAACATCTCGCAGTCCCTCCTTCCTCTTCAAACATAATTCGAGAACAGAAAACAATAGATGGCGTTTCGAAAAATAAAGATGGCGGATGAAACACTGCCTCTTCTGACGTGTCCTTGTGTCCTCAAAGAAATAGCGAAGGCCTTTTGCCCCTTTGGCTGAGAATACAAAGTGTTTAGCCTACAGAAACATTCCGGGAGATTGGCATTGAAAACCATCAGGCCGCTCCCTGCCTCTCCCCCATGACTGGAATACTGAAGATGGTCGCCATATTTACCCCCCCCCCCACGACTTTTTTCTGATTCTATTTTTATTCATTCCCTCCACATCCTTTTTAATCCCGGAACAAACTTCATTTTCTACATTCATCTTCATTCTTCTTCATTTATCTTCATTCATCTTCATCTGAGTTCCCACTATCATTGAAAAACGATAGATGAGGAAGAATTTCTGCCCGATTAAAAATGATTTTTTGTTTTTTCCTGTACTGGTTTGTTTTTCCTGGACTGGTTTGTTTTTAGGAGAGACAATTTTTCGGAATCGAGTTGGCAAAAATCTTTTAGGATGAAGAAGAGTGATTCGATGTGAAAGGCAGAAAACAGGAACGATGCGTCGCGTCGGACGATGGTACGTGCCGTCACGTACTCGGGACAAGGTTTTTACTCAAATAAAATCTAAATAAAGTACCAACTTCATGCAGCAACAGAGAAACCACGAATTGTTCCCATGAGCCTGGTACGTGGGAGTAGAGAAAAGTGACTTTACTGCCCAGTATCCGTTGATTTGACGCGTCCTCGGACATAAACTAAATCGGAAATCCCATAAATGCCTCGTGAATCTCTAAACTAGGATATTCCAGTCTTGAAACTTTATCAGAAGAGTCTCTATGTAATGCTTGAAAATTTCTGATTTTGAAAAAATTGACATTTTCAAAATTTACAAAATGGCGGGCACAACAGTTCGGGTTAAAGATTGAATTTTCTGTAGTTATTCACTGGGAATGAATAAACATTGTGATTGGGTTTGATAAATTATTTTGTGGACAGGAAAATTCGAAATTTGAAAAAAATTCAAGATGGCGGTCAATTAAATTTTCTGAAAATGGCTCATTTCTGGACTTTTTAGTGGAATAGGTTGAAAAATTGCTGTGAGAAGAAATGTGATTCTAGCTTTGCTGAACGAAAAATTTTCACTTCGAAAATTATTTGGCGATCTCAGAAGCAGAAAATTTTGAAAAAATCCAGAATGGCGGTCAATTTAATATTGCAAAAACAGCTTAGTTTTGCAGTTTTTAATCAAATATTTTTAAACTTTGCTCGAAACAAAATTTTGAATTCAAGAATCATTCAGTGATTTAAACAGTAGAAAATTTTGTAAAAATTCAAGATGGCGGTCACTTGAATATTCCAAAAATAGCTAATTTCTAGAGTTTTTGGTGAAATACATAACTATGAGAAGAAGTGTGGTTCTAGCTTTGCTAGACAAAATATTTTTACTTCAAAAATCATTTCGCAATCTCAGAAGTAGAAAATTTAAAAAAAAAATCAATATGGCGGTCAATTAAAAATTCCAAAAACCGATCATTTCTGCCGTTTTCGAATTTAATATCTTTACATTTTACTAGAAAAAGAAGTTTTACTTTAGAAATCATCCGGTGATCTCAGCAGAAGAAAATTTTTGAAAAATCCAAAATGGCGGTCAATTAAACATTCAAAAGACAGCTCATTTTTGCAGATTTTAATGAAATATTTTCAAACTTTGCTCGAAATAAAATTTTGAATTGAAGAATCATTCGTTGATGAAAGAAGTGGAAAATTTTGAAAAAATTCAAGATGGCGGTCAATTGAATATTTCGAAAATAGCTGATTTCTAGAGTTTTCATTGACATATGTTAAAATTTTGGTATAAACAGAAGTGTGGCTTTGGAAGCATCCTGCGATTTCAGATGTCCAAAATTTTTGAAAATTCAAGATGGCGGTCAATTTAACATTTGGGAAACAGGTTATTTTTGCATTTTTCAAATGAAATACTTGTAAACTTTTGCTGGGAAAATAATTCGAACTTCAGAAATTATCCGACGTTCTCACAAGTAAAAAATGTTGAAAAAATTCAAGATGGCGGTGAATCGAAATTTCCAAAAACGGCTCATATTTGCAGTTTCCGAATGAAATACTTTGAAGCTTTGCGAAAAAAATGTTGACCTTAAAATTCTTCCGAAGTCCTGAGTAGTAGAAAATTTTGATAAAATCCAAGATGGCGGTTAATTTAATATTTCGAATACAGCTCATTTTTTCAGTTTTCAAAAGAAATACTTTTAAGCTTTTCTAAAAATAGATTTGTGAACTTAAAAATCATTCGATAATCTGAGAAGTAGATAATTTAAAAAAAATCCAAGATGGCGGTCAATTAACAATTTTGAAAACAGCTTATTTTTGCAGTTTTCAAATGAAATACTTTTAAACTTTGCTAGGAAAAGAATTTGGACTTCAAAAATTAGCCGACGTTCTCAGAAATAAAAAAAGTTGAAAAAATCCAAAATGGCGGTGAATCGAAATTTCCAAAAACGGCTCTTCTTTGCAGTTTCCGAATGAAACACTTTGAAGCTTTGAGAAAAAAAAATGTTGACGTTAAAATTCTTCCGAAGTCCTCAGTAGTCGAAAATTTTGATAAAATCCAAGATGGCTGTTAATTTAATATTTCGAATACAGCTCATTTTTTCAATTTTCAAAAGAAATACTTTTAAGCTTTTTTAAAAATAGAATTGTGAATTGAAAAATCATTCAATGATCTCAGAAGTGGAAAATTTCGGGAAAATCCAAGATGGCGGTCAATTGAAAACTTCCAGCAACAACTCTTTTTTGCAGGTTTCAAATAAAATACTTTGCAGCTTGAAAAAAAAAATATATTTTTGTCCTTAAAAATCTTCCGACTTCCTCAATAGTAGAAAATTTTGAAAAAATCCAAGATGGCGGTTGATTTAATATTTCTAAAACAGCTCATTTTTTTAGTTTTCAAATGAAATACTTTTCGGCTATGCTAGGAAAGAAGTTTGACTTCGAAAATCATCCGATGATCTCAGAAGTAGAAAATTTTGGAAAAATCCAAGATGGCGCCACAGTGGTATTTTAGAAAACTGTCAATTCTGAATTTATAATTTCTTTTATGGTTTGATGATCGTTCTTGAGCAGAATAATTAATAATAGGTTTGAAAAACATACTCATTTTATTTTTAATTTTGCTTAATTGTTATAAATAATGCATTTGAATAAATAATCCAGTCTATCAGTTTTTTGTAGACAAAAATATTCTGCACTCAAATCATTCTGGTTTACCATTGGAATAGTATGAAGTAACAGAAAATTTTAATGAATTAAAAATTTATAAACAATTGATTAAGTTATAACCAATTTTATCAACGACACGTGAACTTAATGTAACTTTTTCCGTCGAATCGAAGAGTGTAATCAGTTTTACCGTAAATCACAGACCTACAAATATTTTTTTTAACAATTTTGGATTAAACAATTGAAAAATCATATTTTTTTATCTTTAATAATTTTTGAGTGAAATGCTTTTACCCCAATATTAACTTTTTTGTTGTCTCTTGATGTGCCCATAGACCTTAACAGAAAAAAATTGTTTATAACTTTATGAATTGTTTTTAAATTTTCATTTTATGAGAAATTTTCCTACCCAAAAACGATTTCTCAATCAAGTGTTAAATGAAATTTCAATCAAATTATTGAATTTCTAAGCCAAAAATACGATTTTGACAAAAAAGTAATCAAATTTTTTAGGGGCTTCAGAATTTAACAATTTGGTAGAAAATTAAACTATTTTGTTAAAAGTTACCTTTTTTATTCCAACTTCTTATTTTTGGTAGAATATTCAACTATTTGGTTAAAAGTTGAATAACTTTTTTAAAAATCAATTTTTTAAACATTGACCTCTTTTGTTGAAAATTTAACTTTTTTTTTTAAAATTCTTTTTTTTATATATAAAAATTAATTTTTGAACCGAAAATTTGACGATTCCATTTTTGATTCGAAAATATGCTTTTTAATTGAAAATACACCTTTTTTCAAAATTCATCGGTTTTGATTGAAAATTAATCTATTTGATCGCGGATTCAATTATTTTCTTCAAAATTCGTTTTATTTTATAAATTAATTTTTTAAACTCTAAATCTGACGATTCCATTTTTGGTTCAAAAATCATACCTGTTAGTTAAAAAGCCAACTATTTAGTTTTAAATTCATCGTTCTCGATTGAAAATTGATCTATTTGGTTGAGGATTCAATTTTTTTCTGAAAAATTCTTTTTTTTTGGTTTAATTTAAATGGCTAAAAAATTGTCTTTTAGTAAAAAATTAACCTTTTATGGTAGAAATATCATCTTTTTTTATTAAAAAGGAACTTTTCTGATGAAAATTTAACTAGTTTGTTGAAAAATCATTGTTTGTTAATTAAAACATCCTTTTTTAACCGAAAATTTAACAAATTGTTAAAAACTCGTTCTTTCCTGGTTGAAAATTCAACAATTACATTTTTGGTAAAAAAATGATATATTTTGCTGAAAATTAAATTTTTTGTGTAAAATTTCATCTTTTTTATTTAAAAATGCACTTAAATCGTTGGAAATTGATTAATTTTTAACGAAAATTCGTGCTTTTCGCTGGGAAATTATTCTTATTGATTGAAGATTCATCTATTTGTTTGAAAATAAAACTTAAATAATAATTAAATAATAAAGTAAATTAATCAAATAAATTTTTAATTTTGATTAATTTAAATAATGATTTAATTCAGAAAAAATTTCTGGAAAAACTGAAAACAAAATTTTTTCTTTTTTTTTTCTTTTTATCTTTCTTCTTCTTATTAAAACCCGTCAAGTTTTAACGATTATTAAATTAAATTAATTAATTACATTTTTTTAATGAACTTGTCATTAATTCTATTTTTCGAATTCAATTATTATTTGAAATTTTCAATAATAATTGTAAAAAAATTATATTTTTATAAATATATTAATATTTTTTATAATTTTGTTTGATAAATTAATTTAATTATTATTTATCTAACAATTTTTTAATAAATATTATTATTATTTTTAAATAACATTTTTTAAATTTGTTTCTAGAATGAAAATTCGCTTTTTGGCCTAAAAATTTAACAATAGTTTGGTAGGAAATTAAACTGCTAGATTGAAAATGTATAATTTCAATTAAATTTAATTCAACTCAATTGCATTGAAAATTCAAATTTTGTTGAAAATCAATTTAGTTTAAGATCTATCATTTCAGTTAAAAATTCATCTCTTTGGATGAAAATGTAACCATTTTGTTAAAAAATTAATGTTTTTTGTTGAAACTTTCTTTTTGATCCAAAAATTTAAATATTCTGTTGAAAATTCGTTCTTAGTTAAAAATTCATTCATTTGTTTAAAAATGAAACCGTTTGGTAGAAAGTATATCTATTTTCTTGAAAATTTAACTATTTCATTAAAAAAAAATCATTGTTTTTTCGTTATAACCTTATTTTTTAATCGAAAACTTAACCATTTTTTTAAATCCCTACTTTTCCGGTACATTAATCTCTTTGCTCGAAAATTCAGTATTTCGTAAAAATTAATATCTTTTGTTAAAAATGAAATATTTTCACTAAAAACCTTAGAAATTTTCAACCCAAAAGATTAATTTTCTACCAACAAAAAAAAACAACATTTTTAACAAAGTATATTAATTTTCATCTAAAAAAGATCAATTTTCAACCAAAAATAGAATATTTAAAATGTTGGAAAAATAAATGTTCACCCAAAAAAAAAACGAATTTTCAATAAAATATTTTTTTTTATATAGAAAAAAAATGTTCAACCAAAAATGGAAGAATAAAAGTTTTTCAGTTAAAAAACTCAATTTTCAACAAACAAAGAAACATTTGAAAAAAAAAATTCAATTTTGATTGAATTTTCTACAAAAAAAATACAGTTTCAATAAAATATGTCAATTTTTAACTAAAAAAGATCAATTTACAACCCAAAAGTAGAATAGTTTAATTTGCAGTTAGAGAAGTAAATTTGAAACAAAAAACGACTTTTCAACAAAATTAATTAATTTTTAACTAAAAATATAAATTTCAAAAAAAAAAAAAAAATGGAATAGTTACATCTTCAGTTCAAAAAATTAATTTTCAACTAAAAAGTACGCATTTTCAACCAAAATGATGAATCTTCAACTAAAAAAATTTAATTTTCAACCAAATACATGAAATTTCAACAAAAAAGATAAATTTTCTACCAAAAATAAAATAGTTAAATTTTCAGTTGGTAAACTACATTTTAAACCAAAAAAGAAACGAATTTTTAACAAAATAGTTAAATTTTCTAATGAGAGTTACTCTCCTATAAATAAACGGATTTTCAAAAAATAGTGGAATTTTCGCCCAAAACAAATAATTTCTCAACACAAAATAGAATACATAAATTTGCAGTCGAAAAATTAATTTTTAATAAAATTAAAGTAAATTTTGAACGAAATAGTATGATTTTCACCCAAGAAGATTAATTTTCTATCAAAAAAGATAACTTTTCGATAAAAAATGGAACAGTTACATTTTCAGTTAAAAAAATTAATTCTAAATAAGAAAAAACTATTTTTTAACCAAAAAGACCAATTTTCTACCAACATAGATGAATTTTGAAAAAAGTACATGAATTTTCAACAAAATATTTGAATTTTTAAAGGAATTTCCAACAGAAAAGATGAATTAGTCACCAAGAAGATTAAATATTTTCTGAGAAAATTTAAATTTTCAATAAAATACAGGAATTTTAATCTAAATATTTGAATTTTCAACTTAAGAAGATAAATTTTGACCCAAGGATGTACGAGTTGAATTTTTAGTTTAAATAATTAATTTTCAACTAGAAAACATAATTTACGACGAAATAAATGAATTTTTAACAAAGTAATTTCAAAGGAATTTTCAACAAAAAAGATTAATTCTCTACGAAAAACGTGATATTTGATAATTAAACCAAAAAAAGGATTTTAATTTTATACAAAAAATAATTGAATTGAAGTAAAAAGATAAATTTTCAATAAAATAGTTTGAATCCTCAACAAAAACAGATTAATTTTCAAACAAATAGTTATTTTTTTCGGATGAATAGTTATCATTTTAGTTAAAAATTCATCTCCTTGGTTTAAAATTTAACAGTTTTGTGGAAAATTTGTATTTTTTTATCACAGATTAATTTTGTTTCTAAAAATTTTACAATTTCATTTAAGGATTCATAGTTTTAGTTAATAATTAATCTTTTTGGTTTGAAACTTAACTTTTTTATTGGAAATTCGTATTTTTTTTGGTCAAAAAGTAATTTTCTCACTGAAAAATTAACTATTTTAATGAAAGATTCATGATTTTAGTTAAAAATTCCTCTCTTTGGTAGAAAATGAATCTTTTTAATTGGAATGTCGTTTTTTATTTTTAAATTCAACGACTTGGTGGAAGATACTTTTCGTAAAAAAATAATCTTTTTGGTTAAAGATTCATTATTTTAGTTGAAAATCGGTCTCGTTGGTTGAAAATTCAACTATTTTGATGAAAATTCTTTTTTTTTTGCAAATTAATTTTCTTGGTACGAATGAATTTTTAGTTAAAATAATTAATGTTCAACTAGAAAACATAATTTCCAACAAAATAAATGAATTTTCAACAAAGTAGTTTTTTTTCAACAAAAAAAGGATTTTAATTTTATACCAAAAATAGTTGAATTGAAGAAAAAAAGATAAATTTTCAATAAAATAGTTTGAATCCTCAACCAAAACAGATTAATTTTCGAAGAAATAGTTGCGATTTTTAACTTTTTTCGCAACTCTGTAATTTAAAAGAAGTATATGTTTATTTCACTTAATTAAGGAAGACTAATTTGCAACAAAAATAAATTATTTACATTTTCATTAAAATAAAATGAACTTTTAACTGAGAAAGTCCAAAAATGAAATAGGTATTTTTCAGTTTAAAAAAATGTGTTTTCAACCAAGAAAAAGATGATTAGAAAAAAAGTTTAATTTTTCTGAATTCCATTTTTAATTAAATAGATAAACTTTCAAGTAAGAAGATTGATTTTCGACCAAAGAATACGAAATGTTAACAAAAAGATGAATTTTCAACTAAATAGTTGAGTTTGGAACAACAACAAAAATTCAAGAAAACATATGAATTTTCAAATTATTGTTTCAAAATTGTATTTTAAAGAATAGAAATTTGTAACAAAAAACATGAATTTTCAACAAATTGGATTAGTTTTGAACAAAAAAGATAAATTTTGAAGCAAAAATCTTAATTTGGAAACAAAAAATAGAAATTGCCACAGAATAGATGAATTTTTAGATGAGAAATACAAATTAACATCAAAAATAGAATAGTTAAATTTTTAGTTAACAAATTATTTTTTAACAAAGCAGTTCAATTTCGAACAAAAAAAAAATGAAATTTCAACAAAAAACGTGAATTTTTAAATAAGAAAGACAAATTTTCAACAAAAATGAAATAGTTTAATTTTCAATAAAAAAAAATTTACAAACAAAAAATAATTTTGAGGAAAACAGTTGACTTTTCAATTATTTGTCTACAAAAAAAAATTGAAACAAGCTACATGATTTTTCAACTGAGAAAATAAAATTTTCACTAAAAGAAAAATAAAAAATTTTTCAACAAAATAGTTTGAATCCTCAACCAAGACAGATTAATTTTCGAACAAATATTGATTGATTTAAATTTTCATTGAAATAAAATTAATTTTGATTGGCAAGAAATAATTTTCAACAAAACAGTAGACTTTTCAACTAAGTTATACAGAAAACAACGCAATTAGAACAAAATACATAAAATTTCATCTGAGAAAGTCCAAAAATGAAATAGTTAGATTTTCAGTTAAAAAAAAATGAGTTTTCAACCAAAAAAATGTTAACTTGAAAAAAAGTTAAATTTCTATAAATTCCATTCTTAATTAAATAGATAAACTTTCAAGCAAGAAGATTGATTTTCGATCAAAGAATAGGAATTTTCAAGAAAAAGATGAATTTTCAACTAAATAGTTGAATTTTGAAATAAAAAAAATTTCAAGAAAACATATGAATTTTCAAACTATTGCTTGAAAATAGTATTTTAAAGAATACAAATTTTCAACAAAAATAGAATAGTTGAATTTTCAGTTAAAAAATTTTTTCTCAACAAAACAGTTAAACTTCGAACACAAAAGAATGAGATTTCAACAAAAAACGTTAATTTTTAACTAAGAAAGACAAATTTCAAACAGAAATCAAATAGTTTAATTTTCAATGAAAAAAAATTTTTTTTTTTAAATAATAATTTTGAAGAAAACAGTTGACTTTTCAATTATTTGTAAAAAAAATGGAAACAATATACATGATTTTTCAACTGAGAAAAAAAAATTTTCACCAAAAGAAAAAAAGATAAATTTTCAACAAAATAATTTGAATCCTCAAGAAAAAAAAAATAATTTTCGAACAAATATTTTCGATTTTTAACCATAATAATAAAATTAACCTCAACTTTGTTTTATAAAAAATTTCCCAACTCTGTCAGGTATTCCCGAACATTTCCTGACTTTCTGAAATTTCCTGACCTGTATAAACTCTGTTTTTTTTTTTAAATATGTTTATTTCACTCTAGAATGTTTTTGTAAAAATATATGTATTAATTATGATATATATTTGTTTTAACAATAAATGCTTTTAATTCTCTTGAATGCTCAACATAAATTCTTGGGCCTTTAAGAACTCCACTGACGAAACGTTTCAAACGACCATTAATCTCTCAGCGATAAACTAGGAATGCGGGGAATCCCAGAGAGCAGAATGCAAGAAATTTGCGCGGGAAATTCGAATGCGCCGATGGTGCATGTCAGCGAATATTCAGCGAATATTCAAGTAAATCTTTGTATGTGCGATTTTACGTAAGGATGGCAAGCCGGTACGTAAGCCTGGACAGAGAGGCGCCGCGGTGCGATAATGCGATAAGACCGAGCTTCCCCCCTCCCCCAGCCTCCTCGCCCGACTCCCTTTTCACTCCGGAGGACAGACCCAATGTGCACCCGCCCCCGAAGAGCTTCCGCCATTGTCCTCGTTCCGATTGTTGCTCTGCGGGGGCGTTAACATAACAATGCGTAAATACGTGTCTTCCTTTCGTCCCTTCTTTTCCGTTACTTTCATCAAGTCTCGTCGAGGCAATAAATTTAAACTGGTTCGAGTATTATTTTGAGCGACTGTCTCTAAAAGTGGTGGCTTCAAGCACTTTTGCAAAACGGTGGATGTGCTTTTTTAAAAAATTTCACTTTTTGGGGAATTATTAATTTTTTTCTTTACTTGTTAATCTTCGGTTGATAAAATTTAATTTCTATGGAAAAACGAATTTTTAAAATGAAAAAATTAGTTTTTATAAAAGATCAATTTCCATTTTTAATTGAATGGATAAATTTTGAAGCAAAAATATTAATTTTTCAACGAAGAATACGAATTTTCAAAAGAAGAAATTTTCAACAAAATAGTCAAATTTTCGGTTAAGAAATAGTGTTTTTAACCAAAAAATTACGATTTTTCAACAAAAATGATTACTTTCTCATTCAAAGATGTAAATTGTCAACTAAAATGATGAATCTTAAACTAAAAAAAGGTCCTTTTTGGAAATTGTGGAATTTTCAAACAAAATAGCTTAACTAATAATGAACCTAATAAAATTAACCTTATAATGAATCTTGAACCAGAAAAATGTACTCTTCAACAAAATTGTTAAATTTTTAACAAAATGTAGGAGTTATCAAACAAACAATTGTATTTTCGAGCAAGAAGATTAATGAATGAATTTTCAGTCAAAAATGACAAATTTTGAAACAAAAAATATTAAAATTTAACAATAAAGAATTGAATTCTTAAGCCGAAGAAACTAAATTTTTCATAGGTATTTTTAGAAAAATAATTGAATCTTCAACCAAATACATAGATGAATTTTCAATCAAGAACTTGTTGAAATTTTGTCTCTAAAAGCACTTTTTTTTGTCTTTGTCTCAAGCACTTTTTCAAAACGGTGGATGTGCTTTTTTCAGAAAATTTCACTTTTTCGGGAATTCAGAATTCTTTTTTTTTACTTGTTAATTTTCGGTTAAAAAACTTAAATTTCTATGAAAAAACGAATTTTTAAAATAAAAAAATGAGTTTTTAAGTAAGATGATTAATTTTCGATGAAAGTATACGATTTTTAACAAAATGCGTGAATTTTTAACCAAGTAGATGAATTTTAAACAAAATAGTTTAGTTTTCAGCCAAAAAGATGAATTTTCGAGGAAAAATCCTAATTTGGAACCGAAAAATCGAAAATTTAAAAAAATACAGAAATTTGTAGATAAGAAAGACAACTTTTCATCAAAAATGAAATAGTTAAATTTTCAGTGATAAAAATGAATTAAAAAAAAACGAATTTTCAACAATACATGAATCTTCAAAAAAAATAAAAATGAATTTTTCACAACAGAAAAAAAACAATGTTTAACAAAATAGTTTGATTTTTACCAATCATTTTCATTTTCAAATAAATGGATAAATTTTCAATCAAGAAGATTAATTTTCGAACAAAGAATACGAATTTTTAACAAAAAAAAGAAATGTTGAATTTTCACTTTGAAAAAATAATTTTCAACTAGAAAGGAACGAATTTTCGACAAAATAGTAAAATTTTCGGTTTAAAAATAATTTGTTAATCCAAAAATGATTTTCTAACAAAATGATTACATTTCCATCCAAAGAGATGAATGTCCAACTAAAATGATGATTCCTAAATTCAAAAAATTTTCAGTAAAAAAAAGACGAAATTAGAATAAAATACATGAATTTTCAACTGAGAATGTCAATTTTATATTCAAAATAAAATTTAAATTTTCAGGTATAAAAACGAGTTTTCAACCAAGAAAAAGTTAATTTCTAACAAAAACAATTGTTGAATTTTCATTAATATAGATCAGTTAAAAAAAAAAGATTATTAAAGCTAAATTCTTCATTTGAAACCAAAAGATCGGAATTTCAACCAAAAACATGAATTTTTAGATAAAAAAGACAAATTTCCCCCAAAAACGAAAAAGTTAAATTTTCAGTTAAAAAATTAATTTTTAACAAAACCGTTAAATTTTGAACAAAAAAAAAACGAAATTTCTACAAAATACGTGAATTCTCAACTAAGAAAGACTAATTTCCAACAAAACTGAAATATTTAGATTTTCATTAAAATAAACTGAATTTTCATTTGAAACAAAAATAATAATTTTCAACAAAACAGTTGACTTTTCAAGTAAGTTTTCACAGAAAACAACGAAATTAGGACAAAATACATGAACTTTCAACTGAGAAAGTCCGAAAATAAAATAGTTGAATTCTCAGTTAAAAAAAAATAATTTTTAACCAAGAAAAAGTTATTTGAAAGAAGTTAAATTTTTATAAATTCCATTTTTGATTAAATAGATTAACTTTCTTGTGAGAAGATTAATTTTTGACAAAAGAATATAAAATTTCAAGAAAACATATGAATTTTCAAACTTAGGAAGACAAATCGTCACCATGGTGTTGAAATTTCAACTAAAGAATATAAATTTTCTACATAAGATGGAATATTTGAATTTTCAGTTAAAGAAATTTATTTTCCATCAAAAGTAAAAACAAATTTCTAACAAAATACATGAATTTTCAACAAAAATGTTTAGTTGTTAACCAAAAAGATTCTTTTTTAAGCAAAAATCCTAATTTTGAACCAAAAAAAGTAATTTTACGAAAATATTTAAAATTCTCAGCAGATAAAGATAAATTTTCATCAAAAATGATATAGTTCAATTTTCTGTTTAAAAATGTATTTTTAACCAAGAAAAAATTAATTTGAAACAGCAAAACAAACGAATTTTTAATAAAATAGTTAAATTTTCACTAGTAGGTATAATTCTATTTTAAATTAAATTAATGGATTTTCAAGCAAGAAGATCAATTTTTGACGTAGTAAAATAAATTGAAGAGCAATTAATTTTCTATAAAAAAATTAATTTTCTATAAAACCCATTTTTAAGCAAAAAAATGAATTTTCAAGCAAGAAGATTAATTTCCTAAGTAAAAATACGATTTTTTAACAGAACACATGCATTTGTGACAAATCATGTATTTTGTTTTAATTTCGTTCTTTTTTGCAGAGACATAATTAAAAAATCAACTGTTTTCTTAAAAATTATTTCTTTGTAAAAATAATTCTTTTTATTGAAAATTAAACTATTTCTTTTTTTTTGAAAATTTGTCTTTCTCATCTAAAAATTCATGTATTCTGTGGCAATTTCGATTTTTTCTTTCCAAATTGAGATTTTTGTTTCAAAATTTATCTTTTTGGTTTAAAACTAATCTATTTTGTTGAATATTTATGTGTTTTGTTAAAAATTTGTATTCTTTAGCCGAAAATTAATTTTCTCGCTTGAAAATTCATCTATTTAATTAAAAATGAAATTATATTGAAAAAAATTCAACTATTTTGTTGAATATTCGTTATTTTTTGGTTGAAAATTCATGTTTTCGGTCGAAATTTCGATTTTTTTGTTCCAAATTAAGATTTTTGTTTCAAAATTCATTATTTTGGTTGGAAACTGATCTATTTTCTTGAAAATTTAACTATTTTGTTAAAAAGGCATTGTTTTCTCAAAAACTCATATTTTTACGTAGAAAATTAACCTTCTTGCTTAAAAACTTATTTTTTTGCTTAAAAATGGGTTTTTTTATAGAAAATTAATTTTTTTTACAGAAAATTAATTGCATTGACTGGAAATTTACTGATTTCATCTTAAGTTGAAAATGTATCTTCTTTAGTTGAAAATTTATCCCTTTTTTGAAAATCTTAAAAACTTGATGAACATTAATTTTTTCAACTGAAAACTTATAAATAAAAAAAAAATTTTAATGATGAATCCGGCAAGAAAGAGCTGTTCAATTCATTTGACCACGTCAAAAATTGATTTTATTTTTTGAAAATCCATTTATTTAATTAAAAAAAGAATTATAATAGTAAAAATTTAACTATTTTATTAAAACTTCAATTTTTTTTTTTATTGTAAATTAATTTTTTCTTGGTTAAAAATACATTTTTCAACAGAAAATTAAACTATTTCATTTTTGATGGAAATGTATCTTTCTCTGCTGAGAATTTTGAATATTTTCGTAAAATTACCTTTTTTTGGTTCAAAATTGAGATTCTTGCTTCAAAAATAATCTTTTTGGTTAACAAGTAAAAATTTCTGTTGAAAATTCAGCTATATTGTTGAAAATGTATGTATTTCGTGAGAAATTCGTTTTTACTTTAGATGGAAAATTAATTTCTTTAACTGAAAATTTAAATATTCCATCTTATGTAGAAAATTTATCTTCTTTAATTGAAATTTCATCACCAATTGAAAATTTGTCTTCCTAAGTTTGAAAATTCATATGTTTTCTTGCATTTTTTTCTCAAAATTCAACTATTTAGTTGAAAATTCGTCTTTTTTTTTTTACTAAAAATTTTTTGATTTTATTTTAATTTTGAATCATCATTTTAGTTGGACATTCATCTCTTTGGATGGCTTCAAGCACTTTTCCAAAACGGTGGATGTGCTTTTTTCGAAAAATTTCACTTTTTGGGGAATTCATAATTATTTTTTTTTACTTCTTAATTTTCGGTTGAAAAAATTAAATTTCTATGAAAAAAATGAATTTTAAAATAAAAAAATGAGTTTTTAAGTAAGATGATCAATAAATAAAAATTAATTTAAAAAAAATGAATTTTCAACAATACATGAATCTTCAACCAAAAAAAAAAGAATTCTTAACAACATAAAAAAACAATATTTAACAAAATAGTTTGATTTTTACCAATATAATTTCATTTTTAATTAAATGGATAAATTTTCAGCCAAAAAGATGAATTTTCGAGGAGAAATCCTAATTTGGAACCAAAAAATCGAAATTTCAAGAAACTACAGAAATTTGTAGATAAGAAAGACAAATTTTTACCAAAAATGAAATAGTTGAATTTTCAGTAATGAAAATTAATTTAAAAAAAATTGTCAACGATCTATGAATCTTTAACCATAAAAAAAATGAATTTTTAACAACAGAAAAAAAACAATGTTTAACAAAATAGTTTGATTTTTACGAATATAATTTCATTTTTAATCAAATGGATAAATTGTCAAGCAAGAAGATTAATTTTCGCCCAAAGAATACGAATTTGTAACTAAACACATGAATTTTCAACTAAATAGTTGGATTTTTAACAAAATAGTTTAGTTTTCAACCAAATATTTGAATTTTCAACTAAAAAGATAAATTGTCAATAAAAAATGAAATCTGGAATTTTCACTCAAAAAAATTAATTTTCAACTAGAAAGGAACGAATTTTCAACTGAGAATTTCAAATTTTTATCAAAAATAAAATAGTTGAATTTTCAGATAGAAAAATTAGTTTTCAACCAAGATAAAACTCATTTTCAACAAAAAAAATTGTTGAATTTTCAATAATATAAATCAGTTTTAAAAAATGAATTTTAAAGTACAATTTTTAATTTGAAACCAAAAAATGGAAATTTCAAGCAAAAACATGAATTTTTAGATAAGAAAGACAAATTTTCCCCAAAAACGAAAAAATTAAATTTTCAACAAAACAGTTACATATTTTCCAAAAAAAAATTAAATATTTAAATTTTCATTAAAATGAAATTAAATCTTATTTAAAAAAAAGAATTTTCAAGAGAACAGTTGACGTTTCAACTAAGTTTCTACAGAAAACAACGAAATCAGTACAAAATACATGAACTTTCAACTGAGAAAGTCCAAAAATAAAATAATTAAATTTTCAGTTAAAAAAATGAGTTTGAAGCAAGAAAAAGTTAATTTGAAAAAAAGATAAATTTTTATGAAAGGATACGAATTTTCAACAAAAAGACGAATTTTTAACTAAATAGTTGAATTTTGAAAAAAAAAAATGTCAAGAAAACATATGAATTTTCAAACTTAGAAAGACAAATCTTTACCATGGTTATGAAATGTCAACTAAAGAACATAAATATTCTACTTAAGATGGAATATTTAAATTTTCAGTTAAAGAAATTAATTTCCCATCAAAAACGAATTTCTAACAAAATACATGAATTTTCAACCATATAGTTGAATTTTCAACAAAAATGTGTAGTTGTTAACCGAAAAGATTATTTTTGAAGCAAGAATCTTAGTTTTGAACCAAAAAAGGCAATTTCACGAAAATATCTAAAATTCTCAGCAGAAAAAGATAAATTTTCATCAAAAAAGAAATAGTTTAATTTTCTGTTGAAAAATGTATTTTTAACCCAGAAAAACTTAATTTGCAACAGAAAAACAAACGAATTTTTAATTAAATATTTAAATTTTTACTATTATAATTCTATTTTGAATTAAATAAATGGATTTTCATACAAGAGGGTCAATTTTTGACGTAGTCAAATAAATTGAAGAGCACTTTCTTGCCGGATAAATCTTAATTTGGACCCAAAAAATCGAAATTTCAACAAAATACAGAAATTTGTAGATAAGAAAGACAAATTTTTACCAAAAATGAAATAGTTAAATTTTCAGTAATAAAAATTAATTTAAAAAAAAAAACGAATTTTCAACAATACATAAATCTTCAACCAAAAAAAAATGAATTCTTAACAACATAAAAAAAACGATGTCCAACAAAATAGTTTGATTTTCACCAATATAAT
>CAKNYM010050995.1:216161-226593 GCA_932195095.1 Andricus curvator
TATTAGTATTAGTATTAGTATTAGTATTAGTATTAGTATTAGTATTAGTATTATTGATTAGCATCATTACTCAAGTATTGATATTCAAGTATCAATAATTAACCATCAATAATCAAGTACAGACAATCAAGTATCAATAATCTGCCATCAATAATCAAGCATTACTTGTTATTCAAATAATAATAATTAGTAATTATTCATCAAATTTTGAATATCAATTACTTCTACTAGAATATTTGAAATTGATTATTGATTTTTTGGTACTGATACTTGAATATTCTCACTTGATTATTGCTTCCTGATTATTTTCAATTTCTTATTGATACTAGATTTTATTGATACTTTTTTATTGATACTTCATCATTGCTAATTGATTATAGATAATTAAGTATTGATAATTGATAATTGATTATTGGGACTTGAATAGTGATACTAGATGAATGACACTTGATTATTCCTACTTGATTATTGTTATTTTGTTATTGATACTTGGGTATCAATACTTGTTTGATACTTGTTATGATACTTGTTTACTGCTACTTGGCCATTGCTGCTTGATTATTGATACTCAATTATTTCTATTAGAATATTCAACATTGATTATTGATTTTTTGGTAATGATAATTGAATGTTCTCACTTGATTTTTGCTTCCTGATTATTTGTTTTTGATTATTTTTACTTTATTATTGATACTAGATTTTATTGATACTTCATTATTGCTGGTTGATTATTGATCATTGATTATTCAAATATCAATAATTAGTAATTATTCATCAAATTTTTAATATCAAGTATCAATAAAAAAGTACTAATAATCAAGTATGAAGTATCAGTAAAAAAATATTAAATATCAATAATCAAATATAGATTTTTTTTATTTTAAAATTAATCGATAACCAAGTATCAATAATCATTTATTGATAATCAAGTGTCAAGTATCAATATTCGAATATCAAGTATCAATCATCAAATATAAAATCTCAATGATCATTAAGCCATTTCCCTTTCGGGGTAGGCGTGACACTACCCGATTCGGGTAGTGTTTCTAGGTTGATAACTTGTAGAAAATAACTACAAGTGTGGGCTCACAACCCCCCACAATGTGCCAACAGCACTCAGTTTTCTCGAATGGTCACCCATCCAAGTGCTAACCGCGCCCAACGCTGCTTAACTTCAGTGATCTGACGAGAACTGGTTTTTTCAGCGTGGTATGGCTGTTGGCATCAAGTTGGCATTATCAAGTATAAATAATAAAGTAAGAAGTATAAATAATTAAATACGTATCTAGTATCAATAATCCAGTATCAATAATAAAGTATTAATAATAAGCTGACACTAAACAATCATCAATAATCAAGTATCAATAATCAGGTATTAATAATAAAATAATACAATAATAATTATTATGTAATGTATAGAATTCCTGAAAATGAAAACAAGAATTCAACGATCAAATTTGGACAACGACCATAAAATGCTTCTATTGTAATTGAAAAAAAAAATAATAAAAAATAATTTTTTTTTTTTTTGGTTTGAACAAAAATAAAAAGCGGAAAGAAAAATGAGAAGGCAACCAACCAAATCCCCTTCCTTCTCTTTTACTGTTTCTTTTGACCTTTTTATTTTTATTATTATCAAATCCCAACACAAAAACATTACAGAACATTGTTTTTGTTTTGTGGTTTGATAATAATAAAAATAAAAGGACGAAAGAAATAAAAAAAGAGAAGAAAG
Source organism: Andricus curvator (assembly GCA_932195095.1). Classification (NCBI taxonomy): domain Eukaryota; kingdom Metazoa; phylum Arthropoda; class Insecta; order Hymenoptera; family Cynipidae; genus Andricus; species Andricus curvator. The sequence continues at coordinate 217,897 of CAKNYM010050995.1, forward strand.
GGTATTTGGTTGGTTGCCTTCTCATTTTCCTTTGTTTTATTTTTCTCAAGAGAAATTTTTTTTTTCGAAATTTTTTTTTAACCACAATAGGAGCATTCTTTTTTTTATTTTCAGGAATTCTATACATTAACTTAAGTATTGGACATTAAATAGGATTTTGAATTTGATTTTAATTTAATTTAAAATTCCTAAATATTTTAATACTTATGTATCCATAACCAACAATCTATAATCAAGCATCAATAATCAGTAATCATGCATCAATAATCAACTATTAATAATATAATATCAATAATCAAGTATCAATTGTTGAAAATAAATGGTACAAAGTGAAGTTATCTAGTTGAAACTTTTACTGTCTGTTCTTAAGGAAAGAAATTTTTTGAAATATGCAACTTGTGTCACTTAGATGTCATTTGAAAAAAAGAACATTCTTGTAGATCCGTCCTCTCTGTAATAATTTATATTGTAAGTTTATTATTGTAAACAATTTATGCTATTTTCTCACCACTTTTCAAAATTGCCACTATAGACTCTTTAAAACCTTTTTTTTAAATTTTATTTCTCTAAATTCGATTGGCACGCACGCATATTTTGTCTTCATCATCGGGCTTTTGAATTGCAAAAACGCGCTTATCAACTACGACTGACTGATTTACTTTTCCGCGACCTCCTAAGCAGCTAATTAACTTTCCGAACATAACTGAGTTACTCCACATTTTTACCGTTCTTCGAGACGTAAGTCATATTTTCAAGAGAGACTTACTGAGATAAGCACTGCGTATTATCAACTGACAGCAGAATAATTACTGCCCTGTTCCACACTATTGCATCGCGTGTTCCATCAACAGTTCAAATATTGCATATTCAAATATTGCGCCTATAATAAAAAATAAAAACAAGAACGATCACGTGACTACCGATTTTATCCTTACTTGATGTACAAGTTCGGGTTAAATTGATAAGGACGATCAATTATCTTCAATTTGAAGAAATTCCTGTTTAGCTTCCTCATAGAGGAGCTTTTTTATGGTAACATATTCCAAACTTTTTTAATTCATTCAATTAAACTTTCCTCAGTTTGAAAATGTCTAATACAATGTTCTAAGCAATTGTCCGGATTGTGTGGATGTGTATATGTGTGCATGTCACACTTTTTTGTGAACACGATAACTTGAAAACGGTTGCAGATGAATGGATGAAATTTGAAGGGCTTATTTTCACCACTAATATCTTGAAACTGAACAATGAATTTCTTGAAATATTTATTGCATTTTTGTTAACACTCAATAATATTTTAAAAATCGGTTTTTTATAATAAAACTTTTTTCTTCAGCATAATTCAAAGTTGATGCAATATCAGAAAAAATGTGTTGATTCGAGTCGAATCGATTGACCTATCATATTAATACATTTAATTGAAGAGTAAAGAAGCTATGGTCGTGCATAATATTTGAAAATACGGTTTTTTATAGTAAAACTTTTTTCTTGAACATAATTCAAAGTTGATGCAAGAATATAAAGGATTCCTTGTTTCGAGAGGAATCGATTGACCTACAATATAAATACATTTTATTAAAGAGTAGGGAAGTTATGGTAATTTACATATTTTGAAAATCGATTTTTATAATAAAAATTTTCTCATTCTCATAATTTAAAGTTGATGCGAGAATAGAAAAGTTATGTTGATTTAAGACGAATCGATTGTCCCATAGCATTGATATATTTCATGAAAGAGTAAGGAAGCTATCGTAATGCATAATATTTGAAAATACGGTTTTTATAGTAAAAACTTTTTCATTAGCATAATTCAAAATTGATGCAAGAATGGCAAAGATTCCTTGATTCGAGGCAAATCGATTGATCTATAATGTTAATACGTTTTGTTGAAGATTAAGGAAGTTATGCTCATTTATAATATTTGAATCATCTGTTTCAAACCGAAAAACTTTTTTCATCGACATAATTCAAAGTTGACGCATGAATAGAAAATACTTTTTGATCATAATTTTCCAAATATAGTAATTCTGACCATTTTTGTAAAGAGATCATAAAGCTTGGAAAGGGATAGGGTGCGACAGAAAATTTTATTTGTCTAAGTTGTCTTTGTATTTAAAAATTTTCTGTATTATTTTGTAATTTTGTATTTTTTGTAAATTTCTATTTTCAAATTGATCAAAATGAAGACTTTGGTTTGTCTATTATTGAAAAAAATAACTAATGCTTCAAATACATATGCTAACGTACAGCAAAGTGCTTTTAAAATGAGCACCATATAATTATAAATACAAACAAAGTGAAAACAATTATCATATTATTTATATTATATAATTATATTATTATATTATATGATATATATATTATATATTATATTATATTTATATTATTTAATTATTATTATCGAGTTCACAATTATCTTCAATAGGAAGAAATTCCTGTTTTTGAATTTGCCGCCAAATCGAGTTTAGATGCATCTTCCGAAATTAGGAAATATTTCCGGATTGAGTTGATTGGATGCATTTGAAATCAGGCATCTTCTTGAAATCAATGTTTTTTTCGGAAAGCATATTTATCTCTAAATTTGAATTAGTAACATATAACTGATTGTCAGTTAAATTTTGCTAAGTGCTGTCGCTAAAATTGCGTCACTGACAATTAGTAGAATTGTATTGATTGGATTAGTAAAACGATAATTACTAATTGAATCAGTTATATGTATATACCTGTAGTAATATAACTGATTGATCAGTTATAGTTGTATTGAACAAATCAGTTAATTTTGAAAAGTTATGTTCCAAATATATCTGCGCACCATTTTTAAATGTGAAATTGTTTAATGTTTACAATTTTTTCACATATGTAATTATAATTTCCTATTCATCTAATAAAATGAAAATTTCAAAATACACTTTAATATTATAAATAATATTTGATATATATTGGAATTTTTACTGTTAAAATTAGTAAACTTCTGAAAATAACTGATTCATCAATTAAAATTAGGTGTACTGAATGAATTAGTAAAATTTATACTAATTCAAATTTAGAGAGTTCTGAGGGAATCTATGTTTAAAAAAAAATATGAAAAATTCGTTTTGAACTTTTTTTTCAGTTCCGTTTTTAGTCTTATGTCCAAGAGGAAATGAATTTAAAATGTTGCGAAATATTTTCGTAATATATATATTTCTATCATACAGGCTTTATTTGTTGAAAAAATACATTTTTCTATAAAAATAAAAATTTTATTTTAACCTTTTTTTAAAAAGGACTCTGTACGATTTTGGTGGAAAATTAACATTTTTGGTTGAAAATTCAACTATTCTGGTAGAAAGTTCAACATGTTCTGTGAAAAATTCACCTTTTGGTTTAAAAATTTAACTATTTGGTTGAAGATTAAATTTTTTTTAAATCGAAAAATTGGTTGGGTTGAGAATTTTATTTTTTTATTTTTTTGAGGTTGAAAATTCAACAATTTCCTTTGAAAATTAACTTTTTTTGGTAAAAATGTATATTTTTGGGTTGTAAATTCACATGTTCTGTGAAAAATTCACCTTTTGGCTTGAAAATTTAACTATTTGGTTAAAAATTAATTTTTTTTTTAATTTCATTTTTTTGTATGAGACTTTTATTTTTTTGAGGTTGAAAATTCAACTATTTTTTTTTAAATTAACTTTTTTGGTAAAAATTTATATTTTTGGGTTGTAAATTCAGATGTTCTGTGAATAATTCATCTTTTGGCTTGCAAATTTAACTATTTGATTAAAAATTAAATTTTTTGTTAAAATTTCATTTTTTGGATTTATAATTTTATTTTTTTTAGTGTTTTGAGGTTGAAAATTCAACTATTTTTTTGAAAATTAACTTTTTGGGTAAAAATTTATATGTTTGGGTTGTAAATTCACATTTTATGTGAAAAATTCACCTTTTGGCTTGCAAATTTAACTATTAGGTTAAAAATCAAATTTTTTGTTAAAATTTCATTTTTTGGGTTTAAAATTTTATTTTTAAATTTTTAGTTTTTTGAGGTTGAAAATTTAACAGTTTTTTTTGAAAATTGACTTTTTTGTTGAAAATTAATATTTTTTTTATCAATTTAACTTTTCGATTGAAAATTCATTTCATTTTTTTAAATTCATACTTTCGAGTTGAAAATTCAATTGTTTTGTAATTTTTTTTTTTGCTTTAAAATGTGACTATTTAATTTTAAATTACATTTTTTGTTCAAAATTAATTTTTTTGTTGAAAATTGAATTTTTTGTTGAAAATTAGTTTTTTAGGTTGAAAATTCAACTTTATTAGCTGAAAATCAACTTTTTTGTTAAAAATTCATATTTTTTGGTATAAATTCAATTATTAGGTTAAAAATTGAACTTTTTATTGAAAATTTATGCTTTCTCGTAAGAAACTCAATTGCTTTGTAGAAAATTTGTTTTTGTTGTTGTTGTTGTTGAAAATTCAAATATTTGGTTGAAAATTTATGTATTTTGTTGAAAATTCGCTTTTTGGGTTGTTTGATACAAAAATTAAACTGTTTGATGGGAAATTCATTTTTTTTTTGTTGACAATTCAACTATTTGGCTGAAAATTCATTTTATTGTTTAAAATTCACACTTTCGATTTAAAAATTCAATTGTTTTGTAAAAAATTTGTTTTTTTATGCTACAAAATTTAACTTTTTAATTTTAAATTACATTTTTTGTTACAAATTTATTTTTTTGTTGAGAATTGAATTTTTTGTTAAAAATTAGTTTTTTTTTGGTTGAAAATTCAACTATTTGGCGGGAAATTAACTTTTTTTGTGAAAATGTATATTATTGGGTTGTAAATTCACATGTTCTGTGAAAAATTCACCTTTTGACTTGAAAATTTAATTATTAGGTTAAAAATTGAATTTTTGTGTCAAAATTTCATTTTTTTGGGTTTAGAATTTTATTTTTAATTTTTTAGTTTTTTGAGGTTGAAAATTCAACTATTTTTCTTGAAAATTGACTTTTTTGTTCAAAATTAATTTTTTTTTTGATCAATTCATTTTTTCGATTGAAAATTCATTTCATTGTTTAAAATTCATACTTTCGAGTTGAAAATTCAATTGTTCTGTAAAAAATGTCTTTTTTTTTTGCTTTAAAAAGTAACTATTTAATTTTAAATTCCTTTTTTTGCTAAAAATTCTTTTTTTTAGTTGAGAATTGAATTTTTTGTTGAAAATTCAACTATTTTAATTGAAAATGAACTTTTTTGTTGAATATTCATATTTTTTGGTATAATTTCAAGTATTAGGTTGAAAATTGATCTTTTTATTGAAAATTTATGCTTTCTAGTAAGAAATTCAATTACCTTATAGAAAATTTGTTTTTGTTGTTGTTGTTGAAAATTCAAATATTTGGTTGAAAATGTACGTATTTTGTTGAAAATTCGCTTTTGGGTAGTTTGATACAAAAATTAAACTGTTTGATTGAAAATTCATTTTTTTTTAATTCAACTATTTGGCTAAAAATTCATTTCATTGTTTACAATTCATAATTTCGAGTTGAAAATTCAATTGTTTTGTAAAAAATTTTTTTTTTTTTTTGCTTTACAATTTAACTATTTAATTTTAAATTAAATTTTTTGTTAAAACTTCATTTTTTGTTGAGAATTGAATTTTTAGTTAAAAAATAGTTTTTTAGGTTGAAAATTTAACTATTTTAGCTGAAAATCAATTTTTTTGTTGAACATTCATATTTTTTGGTATAAATTCAATTATCAACTGTTTGGTTAAAAATTAATTTTTGTTGTTGAAAATTCATCTGGTTGAGTTAAAAATTCATCTGGTTGGGTTAAAAATTCATCTCTTTTGGTAAACAATCTTTTTTGATTGAAAATTCAATTACTTTGTGGAAATGTTTTTGATATTTCGACCCAAAAACTTAGGAATTAAAGCGTTTCATGTAGAATTCAGTATAGCATCAACATTACTAAAAAAAAATGACAATTGTAACCCATGATCTGAAATATACATCACCATATGTGTGAACATCCAGTATATATCCCACCATCTGTATTATCGCCCAAAATCATCTGGACCATACTATCCAATATCATCTATATCATTATCCAACATCATCTGGAATACACCCCATCATCCACTATCATCTTCTATCATCTTCTATCATCTTCTATCATTCTCTCATCTTCAACTTATATCTGGAACATCACCCACCATTATCTGGATCAACATCCACAATAATCTTGACTATAGCCTGTCATCCACTATCATCTAGATCATCATCCACCATCATCTAGAACATACTCTATCATCCATTATCACCTGAAATATACCTCATCATCCACTACGCTCTGGAACATACAACATCATATACTATCCTCTGGAATATACCCCATCATCCACAATCATCTCGAACATACCCCACCATCCACAATCATCTGGAACATATCCCCTTAATCCCCTATTATCTAAAAAGTACCCCATTATCTGTATTATTATCCACAATTATTTAGAATACAAACCACTATCTGTATCTTCAACCCACTTTCACTTGGAACATATCGCACCATCTGAATCCTGATCCAGTATCATCTGATATATACCTCACCATCTGGGTCATCATCCACAACCATGTGAAACCTTCCACACTATCCCAATCATCCACTATCAGTTGGAACATATCCCACCACCCGCTATCATCTGGAACACACCCAACCCTCTGCATCATCCATAATTATCTAAAACACACATTTTTTTCATAACTTTATTTTGTTATTGAAAATTGACGATTAAAAAACTGTGCGCGCTCAGCCCTGGTCTCTCCTATTCTCTAATTTGCCCCAAATCGAGTTGAGATAGATTTTCCGAATAAATAAAAAAACGTGTCGGGATTAAGAAGGTAATGCGTTAGGGGACAATTGTTACGGTCCGTTATCCGAAGAGATCTGTGGAGTAGGTCTTGGCGAGCCTATTAATTACCTTGCCTTACGGTGGCGCGGGCGACGGCGGCGGCGACGGGGGTGCCTATTGCCTAGGGGTGGAGGTGAAAGGCACTTGGAGTAAGTGTATAAAGCGGGTGCACCCTCTGCTCTAGCGGCAAACGAACAACAGGACAAGGGAATCAGGAATATTTAAAAAGTAATATCAATTACATTTGCATATTCACAACCCACCCGCCTGGTAGGTTCCGTGGGGTTCGGTTCGGTTGGCCCTCTTTCGTGCTCCTACAATTTACACACAGAGAGTGCATTGCTTTCTAAGAATAGCAGAAACAAATCTTTTTTTTCTTCTTCCAGATTATAGGGTCAATTGCTCCAGATGCTACTTAATCGGAAAATGAAGATTTACATTTTCGAAAAGAACAGGAGTAATTTTAAATAAATTTTGCATTTCAAAGAACCTTTTTTCTTGGGTACTTCAATTAGAAAGATTATTGATACCTTATTATTGATACTTGATTATTTGTATATTATTATTGATACTTTATACTTGATTATTGGTACTTGATTCCATGTCCTTCATATTTGATTATTGGTAGTCAATATTTGAATATTGATACTTGATTGTTGATACTCGGTTACTGACATCTGATTATTGATACATGATTATTATTACTTGATTAATGATACTTAATTATTGATACTTGATTTTTTATTTTTGATACTTGATTATTGATACTGGATTATTGATTATTGATACTCGGATAGTGGCATTTGATTATTGATACTCGTTTATTGGCACTATATTATTGATAGTAGATTATTGATACATGATCATTGATGAAGGATACTTGATTTTTAGTGCTTGATTATCGATGCTTGATTATTGTTAGTTGATTATGAATACATAATAATTGATACTTGATTATTAATACTTGATATTGATAGTTTATTATTATTATTACTTGATTATTGATACTTGATGATTGATACTTGATTTGTGGTACTAGATCATTGATACTTGGTTATTGATGATTGATTATTGACGCTTGATTACTGATACTTTGTTATTGACACTTGATTACTGATATTTAATAATACTTACATTCTGATATTTTACCGTTGCTACTTGATTATTGATAATTGATTGTTAATGCTTCAATATTGGTATCCGATTATTGATACTTGAGCATCAATACCTGGTTAAGGATAATTTATTATTGACACTTGATTAATGATAATAAATTATTGATACTTGGGTAATGATACTTGTTTATTGCTACTAGATTATTGATGTTTAATTATTTCTACTAGAATATCCATAATTGATTATTGATTTTTGGGTACTGATACTTGAATATTCTCACTTGATTGTTGCTTCCTGATTATTTGTTTTTGATTATTTTTACTTTATCATTGATACTAGATTTTATTGATGCTTTATCATTGCTAGTTGATTATTGATAATTTATTATTGATAATTGATTATTGATTATCGATTATTGGTACTTCAATATTGATACTAGATGATTGACACTTGATTATTCCTAGTTGATTATAGATAATTTATCATTCATACTTGAGTAATGATACTTCTTTACTGCTACTTGATTATTGGTATTTGATTATTGATATTCAATTATTTCTACTAGAATATTCAACATTGATTATTCATTTTTGGGAACTGATACTTGAATATTCTCACTCGATTATAGCTTCCTGATCATTCGTTTTTGATTATTTTTACTTTATTATTGATACTAGATTTTATTG
>CAKNYM010050995.1:226603-241836 GCA_932195095.1 Andricus curvator
TACTTGGGTAAAGATACTTGTTTACTGCTACTTGATTATTGCTACTTAATTATTGATACTCAATTATTTCTAGTAGAATATTTGAAAGTGATTATTGAATTTTGGGTACTGATACTTGAATATTCTCACTTGATTATAGGTTCCTCATAATTCGTTTTTGATTTTTTTTACTTTATTGTTGATACTTCATTATTGCTGGTTGATTATTGATAATTGATTATTGATACTTAATTATTGATCATTGATTATTGGTACTTCAATATTGATACTAGATGATTAAAACTTGATTATTCCTAGTTGATTATAGATAATTTATCATTCATACTTGGGTAATGATACTTCTTTACTGCTACTTGATTATTGGTATTTGATTATTGATATTCAATTATTTCTACTAGAATATTCAACGTTGATTATTCATTTTTGGGAACTGATACTTGAATATTCTCACTCGATTAAAGCTTCCTGATCGTTCGTTTTTGATTATTTTTACTTTATTATTGATACTAGATTTTATTGATACTTCATTATTGCTAGTTGATTATTGATAATTGATTATTTATACTTGATTATTGATCATCGATCATTGGTATTTGAATATTGATACTAGATGATTGACACTTGATTATTCCTGCTTGATTATTGTTAATTTATTATTGATACTTGGGTAAAGATACTTGTTTACTGCTACTTGATTATTGCTACTTGATTATTGATCATTGATTGTTAATGCTTCAATATTGATATCAGATTATTGATACTTGAGCATCGATACCTTGTTAAGGATAATTTATTATTGACACTTGATTAACGATAATATATTATTGATACTTGAGTAATGATACTTGTTTATTGCTACTAGATTATTGATGTTTAATTATTTCTACTAGAATATTCATAATTGATTATTGATTTTTTGGTACTGATACTTGAATATTCTCACTTGATTGTTGCTTCCTGATTATTTGTTTTTGATTATTTTTACTTTATTATGGATACTAGATTTTATTGATACTTTATTATTGCTAGTTGATTATTGATGCTTGATTATTGATCATTGATTATTGTTACTTGAATATTGATACTATATTGATACACTTGATTATTCCTTATTGATTATCGATAATTGAATAGTGATACTAGATGATTGACACTTGATTATTCCTACTTGGTTATTGTTAATTTATTATTAATACTTGGGTAATGATACTTGTTTACTGCTTCTTGATTATTGCTCCTTGATTATTGATACTGAATTATTTCTATTACAATATTAAACATTGATTATTGATTTTTGGGTACTGATATTTGAATATTCTCACTTGATTATAGCTTCCTCATAATTCGTTTTTGCTTATTTTTCCTTTATTATTGATACTAGATTTTATTGATACTTCATTATTGCTGGTTCATTATTGATAATTGATTATTGACACTTGATTGTTGATCATCGATCATTGGTACTTGAATATTGATACTAGATGATTGACACTTCATTATTCCTACTTGATTATTGTTAACTTATTATTGATACTTGGGTAATGATACCTGTTTACTGCTACTTGATTATTGCTACTTGTTTATTGATACTCAATTATTTCTACTGCAATATTCAAAATTGATTATTGAATTTTGGGTACTGATACTTGAATATTCTCACTTGATTCTTGCTTCCTGAATTTTCGTTTTTGATTATTTTCACTTTATTATTGATACTAGATTTGATTGACACTTTTTTATTGATACTTCATTATTGCTAGTTGATTATTGATAAAATTGATTATTGATACTTGATCATTAATCATTGATTATTGGTACTTGAATGTTGATACTAGATGATTGAAACTTGATTATTCCTATTTGATTATTGTTAATTTATTATTGATACTTGATAATTAATACTTTGTTATTTATTATTAATTATTGGTACTTGGATATTGACACTGGATTATTGAAACTTCATTATTTTTAATTGATTATTATTTATACTTGGTTATTAACACTTTATTGTTTCAAAATCACATTCAAGTGACACAAATTGCATATTTCGAAAAATGTATTTTTTCATGAACAGATAGTGAGAGTTGAGTATTATTTAGGAAGCTATTGAGACTTACAAGAATCAAACAAATTTAGAACCTGATAAACAAAACAAGATATTAAAAAAGAATGATATCTTTCGAAAAACCAGCAAAGATGTCACTTAATTCAGTTATTTCATTTAGCATTCCATCATATAATTCAGAATAGATTATACTTTACCCAAAAACAGTTGCAATGACAAATCAAATAGTGGAACTTCTAGGCCATGTGAAATAAAAAATCAATTTTCAATCCAAACTGACAAATTTTCTACCCAAAAAGACGAATATTGTTCAATTACCAACAAAATAATTCAATTTTTCACAAAATAGTGGAATTTATAACCAAATGGTTGAGTTTTCAACCAAATGGTAAAATTTGCAAACAAAAAAGAAAAGAACCATCAAAGGCAGGGTGACTGTTGCGTTTCGTATCATTTGAAATACTATTGACAATTACCAGAATAAACGAATTCTGGACCCTGATGCCAATTAAAAAAGGCTTCTTCACAATTATGTTTTGTTAATTTTTGTATATTATGATCCACCTTCTATTATGATCCATTATATCCATTATGATCCATTCCAGATGTTGGGGTATGTTCCAAATGCTAGTGGATGATGGTGAATATTCCAGATGATGATCTAACCTTTGAAACTTTTTGCTGATAAAGGTATATTTCTCTACTTGAGATGATAGACATAGTACTTTAGTCAATCAGCGAAGCAGTTAGGAATATTTTTAAAGGAATAGACAAGAAATAGTTGCATTATTTTAAAGTGCCAAGTAGTGTCAATAGTAGTGTCAAAAGTAGTGTCCGAGTCCCTGGAATGAACTCGTGATAAGGACTCGTGGTTGGTGAGTCAGTGACCGTTATTTTCGCATGGTCCTCTCGAATGCGGTGTATTCCAAGCATGACATTTACAGCGTGCTTGCGTGCTTAAACGTAGAAAAGGTACGGGGCAGTTAAGCACAACGCACCGCAGACAACGAACGCGGACATTAATTTAGCGAAGACAAAGCGTCCCCTGAATTCCACCGACCAAATCGGGTACATGCGGCACAGGTTTCTAAAGTATAATGGAGACCACGTTGGACCATTCAGAGCACATAACTATACCTCAGTTAAGCCATCGGCTCGATAAATCTTTCCGGAATTTTACGCGCAGTCGACATCAACATTGTGTTCTGGAGAAAAATGAAAAAATTACTAAAGGAATGCCAATTTAGATACAGGGGTCGGACCCACTTTAGAGATCACAAATAGTGGCAAAAGTAGCACACATTAAAAAAAAGTAGAATGAATTTTTATAAATAATGAACTTGTATTTATAAATCATGCAGGCTTTGGATAAAATGGAATGCTTTTGAAATAGTATGTTTCAGATGATAGTGGATGATGTTCCAGATTCTGGGGTATATTCCGGACAATAGCGGATTAAAATCCAGATGGTGAGGTTTGTTTTAGGTGATCTTGGATGACGATTCGAATGGAGGGATATCTCACGAATGGTTGTGGACAATGATACAGATGTTGGAGGTTTGTTGGTGGTTTTAGATAAAAGGGGATGATGGAGTATATTCGAGATGATAGTGAAATAATGGGTATGTTCGAGATGATTCTGGCTGATGAGGTTTGTCTGAGATGATTGTGGATGAGGATTTAGATTGCATGGTATGTTTCAGATAATATCGGATAATCATCCAAAGGTTGGTTTATATCCCAGATAATAGTGGATGATGATAAAGATGGTACAGTATGTTTAAGATGGTATGGTATGTTTCGAGCGATTGTGGATAGAAAAATGTATTCCAGATGATAGTTGATGTGGATCCAAATGGTAGGGTATGCTCGAGATGACAGTAATGGTGATCCTAATGGTGAAAATATTTCATATGATAGTGGATGATGACACAGAGAGAAGGGTGTATTTTATAGTGAATGATGGAGTCTGTCCGAGATAATAATGGAATCATAAGTATGTTTTGGATGCTTTTGGATGATAGGGTTTGCCTGAGATGATTGTGGATAATGATTCAGATAATGGGATATGTTCCAGGTGAATGATGATCCAGATAATAGTTTAATCGCAATTTTTTGAACACTAAAACGAGATGATAAGGATTTTGAAAATCTAGTATACAACGGAATTCCACAAAACCCTATGAATCGTTTTAATTTGGCAAAATCCCTAGAAATTTCTCTAAATATCTGAAAGCCCTGAAATCCTTTGAATAGTTAATCTATTTTTCTAAGTGTTTCTTGTTATGCCAATATATTGATACTTTAATATTATTGATACTTCATGATTGCTACTTGATTATAAATACTTGATATTGATATTTCATAATTAATAATTAGTAATTGATACATGATTATTGATACTCGATTATTGACGCTTGATGGCTGATACTTAAAAAATTTTTTTTTTATTAAAACATCGTTGTTACTTAATTATAGATACTCGTTTATTGACACTGGATTATTAGTAGTTCATAATTGATAAATGATTATTGAGACATGCTTATTCCTGCTTGATTATTGATAATTGATCATGAATACTTGATATTAATAGTTTATTATTAATAATTAGTAATTGATACTTGATTATTGATACTAATTATTGATACTTGCTCATTAGTACCTTATTATTGATACTTGATTATGATACTTGAATCTTGGTACTTGATTATCTATTTATACTTGATTATTGATACTGGACAATTGATACTGAATTATTAGTGCTCGATGATTGATGCTTGATTATTAATACAAGATCATTCATACTAGGTACTGGATACTTGATATTCATAATTTGTCAGTGATACTTGATTATTATTACTCAATTATTGATACATTTTGATTATTATTGATACTTGATATTTGATTATAGATACTTGATTGTTGATAGGTAATAGTGGATGATCACGAACGATGATTCAGATTCTGGGGTATGTTTCACATTATTGCGGATGATGTTCAACATGATAGTGAGTGGTTGAGTATGTTCCAAATGATTTTGGATGATGAGATAAATGATAGTGGATGATGTGGTATGTTGCAGAGGCAAATGGAGGATAGGGTATGTTTCAGATGATATTGGATGATGATACAGATCCTGACGTATGTTTCAGATAATTGAGCATGATGATCTACTTAATAGTGGATGATTGGGTATGTTCCAGATGGTGGTGAATGCTATTTCAGAGGATAGTGGATGATGGGATATGTTGCAGTTGATAATAGATGATAAAGTATATTCTAGATGATTGTGGATCAATTGATAAGGAAATGCCGACAAAGGGAAGTTTGGATCAACCCTCAATGTTCAATCTTATTTTACGCATTTGTCAAGACCCGCAAATATCTTCAAGTCTCGGTGCAGTTCTGTCAGTAAGATGCATGCTAATGAGTTTCCGTGAATAATTGGGAATGTAACCTGTATGTGGGTACAACAAGCTGCCGCTACTTGGAGGGTATTGTAGCTAAACAAGGTAATACACAAGAGATCATTGGCAGCTATTCAATTAAGGAGAGAGTGTAATAGCATCGTAACCCGACGGCACTACGTTTACACCTAACTAGTGCTGTAATATCGCTCCTATTGCCTCGTTAATGGGGCATAACCATTATTTTTCTCAAGCTATCACCATGCATCCTAATCTCGTGAAAGTAAATCCGAACGAGTTTCAGGAATCACTAATCGGCAAAGCATTCATTCAATTCATCAGAGAGAGAGCGAAAAAATTGCTTCCGAGTAATTCATAGTCTGGATCAGTTAGAATTAGATTTATTAGATTAAGGGTCGTTCAAAAACCCCCCCATTCCCCCCGGGGGGGGGGTGAGTTGTTTTTCATAATTTATTAAGTATTATGAAGTTTTTTGAATAATTCCTCTGTTTTCGAGAAACTTCCACTTTTTCTCGTTTTTTTTTGCCTAAATGCAAATTGAAATGATAGAATCCAATCAGAAAATCCAACTGGATGAAAGTCATAAAATTAGACCTGTTTAGCTACAAAGATTATAAATCTTATGATTAGTCAAACACTGTGAATTGGAGGCGGATACAAGTTTGAAGGAGAATTTATAATGGACCGTAGATGGAAATTAATTTTGGATGCTTGAGATTCGATACTAATTAGCGCCTTCAGGATAAAATCAAAAGGAGTTTGCGAAGTAGATTAAGCTATAAAATTACTCGAGATCATCATTAAACATTGTAAATGTAACCATTAGGAGCACATCAATAAAAATGGCTGGATTATACAAATTATGGAGATCCCAATCTATGTTGATGAAGGATAGTATTAAAATACTGATTTACATATTTAAATGAATGATCGTAAGTTTGAAACTCACTAGACGTTGTAATCGACATTTCAAAAACAAACACCATATTCTATGAATATTATAATGTAAGAAGCATTTCCGAATTGAATATATTATTCTAAACATTGTTCTTAAATGCTTTTAAATTAAACAATAAAGATTTTAATTTGAAATTTTGTCTCATTTTTTAATTTTGACTTCAAATTACTGCTACTCATGAAAAAATGTATATCATCTGCATAATTGCTTATAATTTTTCCGTTGCATCTGCAAAATACCCCTTGATGGGATATATCGCAGATGATGGTGGATGATAGTTCTGAAGTTGTGGTAAGTTTCAAATGATTGCGGGTGATGATCCAGATGATAGTGGATGATTCCGAATGTTCTAGATTATGATACAGATGATAGTGGATGACATCGTCTGTTCGAGAGGAAAGTGGAAGATGGGGTGTGTTCCAGATGATATTGGATGATGAGTCAAATGATAGTGGATGATTGGGTTTGTTTCAGATGATGGTGGATGATGACACAGATGATAGTAGATGATGTGGTATGTTGCAGAGGATAGTGGAAGATGGGGTATGTTCCAGATGATATTGGATGATGATTCAAATCCTGGCGTATGGTTTACATGATTGCGGATGATGATCCAGATGATAGTGGATGATTGAGTATGTTCCAGATGATGATGGATAATGATACAGATAATAAAGGATGATGATACAGATAGGGACTATCTTTTCAGGATTTTTTTGATTTACACGGACTAATCGATACCTTGCAATATCTAAAACCTACTTCACCATCTGGGTCATCATTTACTATTATCTGAAAAATAACCCCCAATCTGTATTATCATCGACAATCATCTTAATGATGATCCTAAAGCTGAAATTTTAAAATTTGTTCAAAAATCACAATTTCCTCTTCTTTTCAGTATACACTTTTACACTTCACGAGTGAGTTATAGTGGAAGTATAGGAAAGCTTTAATGAAACTAAATGCGGGTATTATTAAATCACATAAAGTGAAGAGATTGAAAGAGGTCTAGATGCAGGTAATGAAAATCAATTAAAATGAAACTACATTGTAAGAGAGTTTTGTAGTGTTGGCGTGTTTGTGCGGGCATGGTCAGGATGACATTAATACCATTAAATCTTGCCGTGGATACCTGCAGTACATATATAGACACATATATATGAAGTGTTTACTATATAGGATAGGAGTTGCGTGCCTTGGGTAATTACCGGGTCGTTCCCTGTGGTAACGCACTAGCGATGGCGAATGAATCCCCATGGCAGGATTCAGGCGACGCCACGATATGGTGTTCCCGTCACACCGTTGGTTTCAACGCCAATTAAACACCCGCTTGTCAAGGAGACGGCCCCCGATTCCATGCGATTCGCCGCCCGTCGCACGCGATGCGTTGCCGCTAAGCCGTTATTATTACCTTTACCTTTTCTTTGCCACCGCACCATGTCATTGCCACCAGGGAACATGGCGGTAATGCCAGGGTCTAAAATATACAAAATTTAGAACTGCTCGCTTTGCTGGGTAGCCATAGTTGATGATGGGGTATGTTCCAGATGATTGTGAATGATGTTCCAGAATGATGTTCTTGATAATATTGGATGATGTGATATGTTCTAGAGGACAGTGGATGATGTATGTTCCAGAGGTTAGCGGATGATGTAGTATGTTTAAGGTGATAGTGGATGTTGGGGTATATTTCAGATAATCGGAGATGAATATCAACATGATAGTGCATGATAGGGTATGGTCCACATAAATGTGGATGATGATCTACATGCTGGTGGATGATGGTCCAGATCAAACAAACGTCAAACAAATCTTGGTTGCTTCAATAAACTATTTGATCGACTTAACGAACTGAACTTGAATATTTGAATGGGGCTGTCTTTCTATTTCTAAATAAGCTTTCCTGGAACATACGACACATCTGTATCATCCATTATAATCTGGAACATACCACACCATCTGGATCATCATCCACTATCATCTGGAACAGACCACATCACGTGGATCATCATCCACTATCACCTATAATATTCCCCATCATCCAAAATCGTGTGGAATATTCCCCAACATTTACTAGCATCTGGAACGTGCCACACTATCGGGATCATCATCCACTATCATCTGAACAGATCACACCATTTGGATCAGTAGCGACTATCACCTGGAACATTCCTTATTATCCACAATCATCTGGAACATACCCCATCATCCACTATCATTTGAAACATACTCCATCATTCACTATCATCTGGATCATCATCCACAATTATTTAGAATAGACCCCAAGATCTGCATCATCATCCACTATCATCTGAATCATCAACCACAATCAGGAGCATACCTCATTATTAAATAACGACAAATTTCGGTTGATTCAACAAAATATTTGATTGCCCGAACCCAGTTTTTTGGTTGAGTCAACCAAATACTCCATCCACCTATATATTTGCTTGAAACAACCCAAAAATTTGGTTGCGTGAACCAAATATTTATAATAACCATATTCTACGGTTTACCCAACACAAATTTTGTTGATTCAAACAAATTGTTTTCTGAGTGCAAAAATTTGGTCCAGCGAAAGTGGATTACTCCAGATTATATTGAATTTTTAATCAGAAGATTAATTTTTAAAAAAATTGTTAAATTTTCAACCAAAGTTATGAATTTTTGACTAAAAAAGTTGTATTTTTGACTAAAAATGGAATCATTTAATTTTCGGTTAAAGAAAATATTATTCTACCAAAAAATACGAATTTTTAACAATATAGGTGAATTTGGAACAAAATTGTTGAATTTTTGACTGAAAATGATAAATTTACAACAAAAAATAGTGTATTTAAATTTTTAGTTAAATTTCACCAATATAATTATATTTGTAACTGAATAGATGAATTTTCAAGCAATAAAATTAATTTTCTGCCGACGAATACGAATTTATAACAAAATATGTGAATTTTCAAAATATAGTTATTTTTCATCCAAAAAGATGAATTTTAAATGAATAATCTTGATTTTTTACCAAAAAAAACGAAGTTTAACCAAGATAGATGAATTTTCATCTCGAAATGACAACTCATTACCAAAAATGAAAAAGTTGAATTTTCAGTTTAAAAAATAAAATTTCAAACAAAAAAAAAACGAGTTTTAACTAAAGAATTAAATTTTGAACCAGAAGAACTTCAAACTTTAAAAAAATGAATGAATTTTCAACTGAGAAAGACAAATTTTTACCGAAAATGAAATAGATAAGTTTTTGGAAAAAAATTAGTGTTCATAACAAAAAAATATTCAAAAAAACAGTTGACTTTTCAATTAAGTTTCTACAAAAACAATTTAAAAAAAAAACGAATTTTCAACAATAAAGCTGACTTTTCTGTAAAATTTCGACAAAAAAGAATTAAATTGGAAAAAATACATGAATTTTCAATTGTGAAAGCAAATCTTCACAAAAAATGAAATAGTTTTATTTTCAATCCAAAAAAAAATTAATTTTTCATAAAAAAACTAATTTTTAACAACAATTCTTACATTTTCAGTTAAAGAAATTCATTTTCCATTATTAAATAAAAATTCTTGAAACAATGGGTAAATTTAGATCCAAATAGTTGAATTTTCAACTAAACAAGCTAAATTTACAATAAAAAATGAGAACAGATGCCTTTGTAACTAAAAATGGAATTTGCAGTTGAAGAAATTAATTTTCTACGAAAAAAAAAGAAAATTTAACAAAATACATGAATTTTTGAGTAAAAAAGACAAATTTACAATAAAAAATAGAATAGTTACATTTTCAGTGAAAATATTTTGTTTACAAACAAAAAATATATTTAACCAAATAATTATTATAATAATAAGATATATATATATATTTTTTTTATATATAAAATAATAACTATATTTGATATAAAATAATTATTATAATTTCATCCAAAAATATGAATTTTAAACTACTTTGTTAAAACCTGATGTTTTCGATTGAAGGTTGATTTTTCTGACTGGAAATTGAATTATTTTGTGTAAAATTAGTATTTGCTTTATTTAAATAAAATAATTTTTAAACTCAAGATTTAAATTTTACTTTTTTGTTCAAGATTAATTTTTTTTGGGTGAAAACTCGTCATCTTTTGTAGAAAAAAATTTTCTTAGTTTGGAATTTCCACATTTTTGTTAAAAAATACAAATGCTTGGTTGAAAATTATTAATTATTCACAAAGATGAAATTTTTACTGAAAGAAACGTATTTTTTATAAGATAGTTTAATTTTTTTCAGCTAAAAATATGAATTTTAAACAAGAAAGTTGATTTAAAACAAAACAGTTGAATTTTCAACTAAATGGATGAATTTTCTTCCAAAAAGATTAATTTTCTAAAAAAAATAGTTGAATCCTCAACCAAATCAAAATAATTTTTTACCTAACTGTTGTGGTTTTAACAAACAAAAAAATTGAAATTTCTACAAAACAAAAAAACTGAATTTCCCAAAATCTTTCAGAATTACTAGAATTATTCCTAAAAGTTTGAAAAATCTTTTAAACTTAGAAAGACGGCTTTGGAATATTGAAGATTTTTTTTCAACATTTTTAGGAATATATACCATTTTTTTTAATATTCAAAATATTTCCAGTAGTCATAAACAATTTCTTGATTTTTTTTTAATCCTTTTAAAATACTTCAAAATTTTATAATTTTTTTTTCAAATGTTTCAAAATTTGTTTAAATATTACCATTAAGTTATTTTTTCAAAAGAAAGTTCATTTTAAATTTCCACAGGAATCATAAGAATTTTTATTTGATTATTTCGAAACCTTTCAAATTTTGTTTGATAAATTGTTGAATTTTAATAATTGAAGGCTTATTTTTTTTGAAAATAGATGAAGATGCTCTAAATATAGTTATTTCTTTGAAATTTTTTTTTTAATGGTTTCAAAAATCAAATTCAGTTGCAAAATAAAATGGTAAAAATAAACGTATTTTGTGATTGTTTTATTTTTTCAATTTGAAATAAAATTTTTATTTAAGAATGTATTTTAGTAATATCATGTTTATTAATTAAATCATCGAAAACCCATTTTTTGTGAAAATTTGATTTTTGGCACGACAACTATCTTAAAATCTTCTAGATTATTTTTTGTCGACTTTGAAAATATTTTAAAATGTTCTGAAATATTCTTTTTAAATTAATTTTTTTAAATAAATATAATTTCAAATTTTCCTAGAAATTTACAGAAAATTTTGTTATATACTCAAAACCTTTTAAAACACGTTGAAAGCCCTAAAATTTTATTTCAAAATCTTCAAGAATCTAGATTCTGTTTTAAATGCTCAGAGATTTTTTGAAATTTTAAATTATGTTCGAAATTTTGGCAAAACTTCTGAATATATTTTTTTTTTATTAAAATTTTTCCTTAAATCTTTATCAAATTTTTGAAAATTAAAAAAATTGTCTTAAAATCTTTGAAATTTTTTGCTACATTGTTAAGATATCTTCTCAAATTAAAAAAAAAAATCACTTGAAATTTTTCTAGCAATCTTGAAGAAAATTTTATATTCTATAAAAATTTTCGAAATTCTGAAAAGGCTTGTGAATTTTTTGATTAAAATCTTCAAAAATCTATATTTTTCTATACAAATTTTTGTAAAATTCATGTAATTTGTTAAAAATCAGTCGCTTCTTTTAAAATTCAACTATTTAAAAATTCTTTTTTTTTTGCTGGCGAAAAGTAATTTTGAGAACAAAAAATACATGTATTATTTCAAAATATTTTTGATTTTTGATAGAAAATTAATTTTTCAAAGCTAAAAATTCAACTATTTGGTTAAAAATTCATCTTTTTCAGTTAAAGATTCAATTATTTGGTAGAAAATTCATGTATCCTGTTGAAAATTCGTGTTTTTTTTTTTTTTTTTTTTTTTTTGTAGAATATTATTCTGTTTGTTCGAAAATGGATAACAATTTATCAATTCTATTGAAAATTCTTTTTTATTTATTAAAAATTAATTTTTTGAACTGAATATTCAACTATTGCATTTATCCTTCTTAAATATATATTTTTTAGTTGAAAGTTCATTTCTTTAGTTGAAAATTGAACTATTTAGTTAAAAATATATTTTTTTTTTTTATTGAAAAATTATTTTTTTGTTACCTTCAAATGTTACTATGTACTTTCTTGACAATGTATCTTTTTTGATATAAAAATCTTCTTGGTTGAAAATTCGTTTTTTTGGTTTTAAAATTCATCTCTTTTCTTGAAAATTCCATTTTTTTTGTTGAAAATTCAACGATTTTGTTTGAAATTTATCTACTTTTTTGTAAATTTAACACTTTGTTTGAAAATTCGAATTAATGACTTTAATTAAATTCTTATCAAGTTCCATAGCTAATGAAATTTTAATCTCAGTAAATAAATTCGCTCATTAGGTTGCTCCTACGAATTTGATTTAATAACTTCTTTATCAAATCGTTTGACTGCTTTATGTTCTACCCTCTGAGGACGTGATATAATTCAAAGCGTCTGAATGTAAAAAAAATAAAAAAATAAAAAAAATTCAGGATATTCTATAATGCGTATTCGTATCGCGACGTTAACATGAAAAAATGGCTGCGACATGTAGGTCGCGAAGTAACAATAGGCGATAGTGAAAACAGCCTGTGCGTGTTTCGATAAAAATGCCATAAATGCCAGGAGCTTCGAGAAAGCCGATAATTTCTTCCTCGAAGTCTCAGATCAGTTTGTCTCTTACATGAGTTTAAACTAATTTTTTTTTAAAATAATTTCAACGGAAGCTAAAAAAAATTGAAGTTGAAAAAGATTTACAATTTATGTATTGATAAAATGACAAATGTTTAACTTTTTGTTATAATTATATAAATATTGTTGTAATTAGAATTCTACATTAAATTTTATAAATGATTTCATTTTTTTTATTTTTTGAAATCTCATAAAATCCATTATAATTGCATTAAATTCTGTAAAATTCTTTGAAATCCCATAAGATGCCTTAAAATCTATTGAAGTATATTTAAATCTCATTAAAAGATCTTGAATATCTTAAATTTTCAAATTCTTCAAAATTTTTTCAATTTTTTTTTAATGTCGTAAAATCCCTCATAACTGCATTACATTCCGTAAAAAGCTTTAATATTTCATAAAATTTCTTGAAATTCAGTCAATTCTATTCAGATTTCATAAAAACTTTTAAAATATCATAAATTTCTCAAAATTCCTTAAAATCTTTTCAATTGTTTTAAATTTCGTAATATCCCTTATATTACAGTTCCTAAAATCTTTTTAATTTTTCGTAAAATGTTTTCAATTGAATTTTTTTTTCAATGTAAAATCCCTTATAACTGCATTAAATTTGGTAAAATGACTTCAATTTTTTTATTTTTTGAAATCTCGTAAAATCTATGATAATTGCATTAAATTCTGTAAAATTCCTTGAAATCCCATAAAAATCCTTCAAATCTCATTAAAACATTTTGAATAACTTGAATTTTCAAATTCTTTAAAATTTTTTCAATTTTTTTTAAATGTCGTAAAATCCCTTATAATTGCATTTAATTTCGTAAAAAGCCTTACTATTCCATAATTTTTTTTTAATTTATTCAATTCTATTCAGATTTCATGAAAACTTTTAAAATATAAATTTCTCAAAATTCCTTGAAATCTTTTAATTTTTTTTCAATTTCGTAAAATCCATTACAAATGCATTAAATGCATTTGTAATAGAACTTCAAATCCCATGAAATTCCTTCCAATCTATTGAATCCTATTTAAATTTCAAGAAAACTTTCGAAACATTTGAAACTTTTCCAAATTCTTTGAAATCTTTTCAATTTTTTCAAATTTCGTAGAATCCCTTATATTACAGTTCTTAAAATGTTTTCAATTTTTGAATTGTTATACAATCTCTTATAACTAGAATAAATTTCACAAAATGTTTTTAATTGAAAAATTTTTTTGAAATGTAAAATCCCTTATAACTGCATTAAATTTGGTAAAATGATTTCAATTTTTTTTTTTTTAATCTCGTAGAATCCATTATAATTGAATTATATTCTCTAAAATTCCTTGAAATCCCATGAAATTCCTTCAAATCTATTGAATTCTATTTAAATTTCATTAAAACATTTTGAATATCTTGAATATTCAAATTCTTCAAAATCTTTTCAATTTTTTTTTAATGTCGTAACCCCCTTATAACTGCATTAAATTCCGTAAAAAGCCTTAATATTACATAAAATGCCTTTAAATTTATTCAATTCTATTCAGATTTCATAAAAACTTTTTAAAATATCATAAAATTCTCAAAATTCCTTAAAATCTTTTCATTTTTTTTTGAAGTTAAAATCCCTTATATATATTTTTATTTATATATATATATATATATATATATATATATATATATATATATAAATAAAAATATATGAATATATAAATATATAATAAAATTTAAATATATATAATAATAAATCCCTTGAAATTTCTTAAAATCTTTTCAATTAAATTTTTTTTTTAATTTCGTAAAATCCCTTGTATCTACATTACATTTATTAAAATCTTTTTAATTTTTTGAAATGTTTTGTAAAATATATTTTAAAGTTATATTTTACCTTATAAGTTCTTAAAATCTTTGTAATTTTTTGAAATGTTAAAAAATCTCTTATAACTACAATAAATTTCATAAAATGTGTATTTGGTAAAATGATTTCAATTTTTTTATTTTTTAAAATCTCGTAAAATGCATTATAATTGCATCAAATTCTGTAAAATTCCTT
>CAKNYM010051000.1:0-58744 GCA_932195095.1 Andricus curvator
TCAAAATATTGATTTTAGACCAGTAGACAAAAAACAGTCAACAACAAATTATTTAATACAATTTATCTGGTCAAAACCATAACAACAACAATATAGAAAAGATATATTTTTAATAAAAAGGGAATAGTTACATTTTCAATTTAAAAAATTCATTTTTTTACCCTCCCCCCCCCCGCACACACGAATTTTCAACAAAATAGTAAAATATTCAACCTAAGAGATGAATTTTTAATTAAAATTACGCATTTTCAAGGAAGAAGATGACTTTTGTACCAAAAAAGGCGAATTTTTTCCAAAAGACATGAATTTTCACCCAAGAAGTTGCATTTTCAATTAAAGAAGTTACATTTTTAATGAAAAATGGAATAGTTACATTTTTAATTTGAAAACCTAAAATTTTATCGAATGGAAAAACTAATTTTCAACATAATAGTTAAGTTTCAAACAAAGAGATGAATTTTCAACTAAGAAAGATAAATTTTCACCACAAATGAAATAGCTAAATTTTCAGTTCAAAAAATTAATTTTTTAACTAAAAATCTGATTTTCAAGAAAATATTTACCTATATATGAGTTAAAAAAATGTTGAACCTCTGTTTGACAGTCTTTTATACAAAAAATTTGTTATCCTCTTTGTCAATACGAAATTCATTGATATATGTTTAGTTTTTCAATGGTTATTACTCTTAATTTTCTGTCTGTATCGTTCAGAGGGTGTACAATTTCAATCCTTCACGTCATTACTTTACAATGATTTATTAAATATATTTGACCAATTAATAGCTAAGTATTTATTTAATTATAACGATCAGAGAACCAATTTTTGAAACAATTTTAATTTTACTTAAATTATAAATTGTAAACTAATATAACAGAGAATTCAATTCGCAATTCATATTGTCTTATTATACCTTATTATGTACGTTATTATGCTAGATAAAAATTTGCTTTTGAAATTATAAAAATTCAAAGAATTATAGGTAGATATGACGTGTTGAAGAAATAGAAAATATTTAAGGAAAAATAACAAAATCAATGGGATCTAATTTCTAACAGGAGTATCAGAAGTGCCCCGCCCTCTCGCCCGAAATGTATACCTGCTTTTCTTTACATCTCCAGGTTTAATCGTTAAATTTAAAGGATGGGGTACTCGGGAAATTTACTAATGCTACCAAAAGCTATTGAGTGAAAATTTCAAGGACACTTTCCTGCATCAAGTTTTAGGTTTCTTCTTTGAATTTTAGAATTTAGATCTTTCAGACCAGCCAGAGATATAACTGATCCTTAAGATTTTCAAAAAAGGCACCAAAAATACTTTTCTGAGACGCTATTGATTTATACGTTTCGTGAAATTCTGCGTCGAATGATATATATTTTGAAGACACCATTTTTTGACACCTCATATATATAGGGGCCGTTCAAAAAATGCTGAAAAATACAAAAAAATTTTTAACACAGCGATAAATCAGACAAACCAAATGTTGTATTCGAAATGATAATTTTTCGAGCTGGAAAAGGGAAGGGAAAAGTTCTGTCGCACCCTATCCCTTTCCCAGCTTTATGATTTCTTTACGAAAATTTTCAGAATTACTCTATTTAAAAATTTATGACCAAAGAGTTTTTTCTATTCATGCGTCAACTTTGAATTATGTCGATAAAAAAAGTTTTTCTGTTTGAAGCAGATGACTCAAATATTATAAATGAGCCATAACTTCCTTAATCTTCAATAAAGTGTATTAATATTATAGATCAATCGATTTTCCTCGATCAAGGAATCTTTTCCGTTCTTGCATCAATTTTGAATTATGTTAGTGAAAAAAGTTTAATATAAAAAACCGATTTTTCAAATATTATGCATTACCCTAGCATCCTTACTCTTCAATCAAATGTATTAATATTATAAGTCGATCGATTCTACTCGAATGAACACATCTTTTCTGTTCTTGCATCAACTTTAAATTATGATAATGAAAAAAGTTTTACTATAAAAAACCGGTTTTCAAAATATATAAATTACCATCACTTCCCTACTCTTCAATAAAATGTATAAATGCTATGGGTCAATCGATTCGTCTTGAATCAACACAACTTTTCTATTCTCGCATTAACTTAAATTATGAGAATGAGAAAATTTTTACTATAAAAAACCGATTTTAAAAAAATATTCAGTGCTAAAAAAAATGGAATAAATATTTTTAGAAATCTTTAGGTCAGTTTTAAGATATTAGTGAGGAAAATAAGCCCTCAAAATTTCATCAATTTATCTGCAACCGTTTTCTAGTTATCGTGTTCACAAAAAACCGTGACATCCACACACACACAGAGCCAAACAATTGCTTAGAACATTGCATTATCTGAAAATGTTACCATCACAAAGCCTCCTCTATGAGGAAGCAAAAACTTGAGTTTTCAACAAAATAATTGAATTCTCCACCTAAAAAGATGAATTTGGAAGAAAAAAGTGTAATAGTTGATATTTCAAGCAAAAAAATAATTAAATTTCATAAAAAAAAAAATGAATTTTAAAACCAAGCAGATGACATTTCAACAAATAAAGATTTTTCAGTCATGAAAGAAAAAAAAGTTATCCAAATCGTCGAACCTTCAAGCCAAAAGACGAATTTTCTGTACAATAATGGAATTTTCAACCAAAAAATATTCATTTTCAGAAAAAATTATTTCTTATAAAATAGTTAAATTTTCAAACAATGAGATGAATTTTCAACTAAAAATATTAATCTTCAACAAAAAAGTTATTTCTTAACAAAGTTAAGCAAAAAAGATTAATTTGCAACTAAACAGTTGCATTTTTATCCAAGAAAGATGCAATTTTCATCCAAAAAAGATTTTATTGACTTTTCCATATCAAAATATGAGTTTTAAACAAGAAATAAATTTTCTACGAAAATAGTTGAATTTTCAACCCAAAAAGACTAATTTCCAACAAAACAGTTGAATTTTGAACCAAAAAGCATGACTTTTTAACAAAATTGTTAAATTTTCAACCAAACAGTAGCATTTCTCTCCAAGAACGGTGCAATTTGTACTGAAATAGATAAATTTTGTAATTAAAAAGACAAATTTACAAAAAAATAGTTGAATTTTCATCCAAAAAAGAATTCAGTTAAACATTCAACATTAACATTCAATTTTAAACAAAAAGTAAATTTTCTACGAAAATATTTTTTGAATTTTCAACCCAAAACGACGAATTTTTAACAAAACTGTTTCATTTTTATCCAAGAAAGATGCAATTTCTACTAAACTAAATGAATTTTTAAATTAAAAATACAAATTTTCAAAAAAATGGTTGAATTTTCATCCGAAAAAGTTTAATGTTCAACACTAAGATATGAATTTTGAACAAAAAGTACATTTTCTACGTAAATATTTGAATTTTTAACCCTCAAAGACGAATTTTGAACAAAACAGTTGAATTTTCAACCAAAAAGAATGATTTTTTAACAAAATTGTTGAATTTTCAAACAAATAATACAATTTATAACTCAAAAGATAATCCTCAAGAGGAAGCAACTGCAAACAAAATAATTATAAATACAAGGCAAATAAATTACTAATAAGAATAATATGTAAGTTAATATTCAACTGCCAGAATGTTAAACTTGTAAAATTTTTAAACTAGAATCTTTTATAAACGGAATAAAAATATTTCATATTTATTCTTCTTGACAGTTATTTAAAGTTATAGAAATTCACTGACTTTTACAAGATTTGTGTTTGTTAATTCCCTGAATTTTCCCTGACCAATAAAATTCCCTGACTTTTTTTTTTAATTTTTGTTGGCTAGGTTCGTTTTTCACAGACCAGATTTCTTTGGCGCGTACAATTCATATTAAATTTATGTATACTTACTGCGAGTTATTTTTTTCATTTGCGAATTTCCAAAAATTACGTACATGAATGAAAGACCCCCCCCCCCCCTTCGTAAAGAATCGTAGCAAAATATCTCGACCCCTCCCACCTCCTTGAGCTGCTACGTAATTTAAGTAGGGTCCCTAATAAGCAAACATTATTTGAATAAAAAGTGTTAGCACAAATATTTTCGCTTAGCCCATATACTTCGATATAATTATAATATATTTGATATAATGTTAAAAATATTTACTATTGAAATAGTTTACTTTAGGCCACACGTCTTTTACTTTCAAAATTTTGAACTTTTTCATAACGAAAACTAATAGTACCAACTTACAATTTGTTATGATGACAATTCTTACAATTAACTGTTTGAACATTTCTAAATTTTTTAAATTAAAAAAATGAAAATTTCCATTAAAGATTTTCAGGCCCATATCTCTAATGATGACAGTTTACAGTTTAAAAGGACCCCAACCTCCACGGCTTTGTATAATAACTACTTCTCTTTACCTGTTGTAGTATACAGTGCCGAAGACCAGAATTTTCTCGGAAATATTGAGACAATACTGTTTGAAATACCTCTTGTATTTCAAAATATTTTGACATAATATTTCTACCCGCCCTTATTTGACGATTAGTCGTTTATCTTTAAATATTTCCTGACCTAAAGAAGTAGAGAAAGGGTAATTTTAGATAAATAAACAAAAAATGACAAATTCCATCAAAAAATGGTTCAAGAAATTTTTTAAGGACATTTTAAAAGCTGCAATTCAACCATACAACTTTTTTCCGTATCTCACGCTGTTTTTCCGAAAATTTGCTTTTTATTTTTTTTTTACAGTATTTTCGACAAATAAAACCGAAAATGACAAATCCTAACAAAAAATGCTCAGAAGAAATTTTGTAGGATTTCTTGCATATTATTTTCGAGAAATAAAACCCAAACATCAAGTCTTATCAAAAAATGGTTGAGGGAGAAATTGTAGATATTTTAAAAAGCTTCAATTCTTCTTTTAAACTTTCTTCACGTATCTGTCGTTGGTTAACAAACTCGCTCTTTCTTTTAGAATACAAAAAAGTTTGCCAAAGCTCGACGATTTGATCCGTTCATTTTTTCGAGAGTTATCATGTTTACGGACATACAGCATTGCAAAAACTTGATTTTCGGCTTCAGGGGGTCTCAAAACGTGGAGATCCGTTCAAAAACGTAGGTGTGAAATTTCGGCCTATTGTAATACTTTCTCAATCATAAATGATTAGAGTGTAAAAATGATTACATATTTTAATGAGTGAAGACTTATTTTATGCATTAGAATTATAATTCTAATTAGAAATTCTAATTAAAGTTTTTAATTTTTTAATATAAGAATTATTCCAATTAGAACGTTTTCTATTAAAAATGATGACTTCTAATTTAAAATAAAAATTCCTAATTTTGAAGGTTTCAATTAAAAATCATTTAACATTGAAGGCTTTTAATTAGAAATTATATACTCTTTATCGGTTATATTCGATTTTGTTTAACTTCGCAAGCGTTCCTCATTTGAAAGATCAATTTAATAAATTCTGACATTATTAGATTTTTATCGTTGCATAATAATAGCAATGCTTTTATTTATAACCCTGCAACCTTTACATTTATACATTTGCCAAGAAAAAAAAGTTTTGAATGTAAATGAAAATTTAGTATAAGTTTCTGGAGTTAATTTTTACACATAATTGATTGGTGCAGTTTACTTCTAACCTAGGATCAATATTGATTAATTTGTTTCAAATTATTTAATAAAAAATTGCTGTAAGAAAATGAAAATTTAATACATGTTTTTTTATCCATTTTAAAGAAACATTTATATCATCTTTACTTAATACACCGGAATGTGAAATATCAATTGGAAAAATAAATATTTACCTAATTACAAAATTAGCATTAAAATTAATTATTGTGGCAAATCTACTTTGAATCTTTAGAGCCTTCCTTTTTATAACTCAAGACCCTACTTTGACGCTGTTTAACCTCTCCTTCAATGCTGAACCTAATTTGAATAATTGGTTTCAAAGTGATTGAGAATCACAAAAGACTATGAGAATAAAATATTTTATATCGTTAGCAACAAATATTATAAATAAATTTAAAAATATACGAAGATGTTTGTTTTTGATCTACTGATCTTACAATATCTTGCAAGTATCCAACATCTTCGTATATATTTACTGCACTGATCAACAACTAACACCTAATAATAATATAAATTAAAAGAATTGAAAAATATATTGAAATATATATTTAATAATCATAATTATTTAATTTTACTGATTGTTCTTACATTTTCATTAGAGTATTACGGTTAATTTATTTTCAACATGATTTCGTAAAACAAATCATTTTTTTTCCAAGGAACAGTACCACTTTTTTAATTGTTTAGTTATTCTTGTTACTAAAAAATAACAATTATGTAGAGTTTTTGAAACATTTCCTGAGACAAATATTACTATTCACGTGTCTACCACTTGATTTAGTAGGAAAAATCATTTCTTTCCATGAGAAAATGTTTCCTGTTTTAATTTTTTTTATAATATTTGTTGGAGAATAAGAAAAGCCACACGTATGAAAAATAATTGACTACTCATCTCGAATTTCGGGACGACGAGACACTTCGTTATAAAACCAGTGATGTTATTGTTGATATTAACTTATTTCCTGATGAATATTAGGTTGAATCTTAAACTAAATATTTGTATTTTTTAGTGTAATTGCATTAATTATGATGCCCAACGAGTTTTTTTAAAAGTCTTTGCTTAATAAAGAGGTAAAAAAATGGTGTTAAAATCGCAGCTCTTGACATTGTATTCATTTAAATCATAAATTACATATAATAAAATTTAAATATCCAGCCTCAATTTCTTGTGAAGCATATAACGGTGAATACTTAAAAAAAACAGAAAAAACTTATATTGAACTCTTCAAAAATGGTTTAAAATATTTGACAGCACAAAAAGTTAAAAAAATGTCATTATTGAAAATAACTTTTAGCGTCAAAGTAGGGTCTAAATAAAATAAAGCGTATCTGCAGTTCGGATAAGTCATTCCTCGCCATTTTGCAATACGATTTACATAATGGATGTTCATAAAAACTACGAGAATTCAGGCTAGTTGAATCTAATTTTAAAGATTCGTAAAAGTGACAGATGACTCAATTGTAGCTTAACATTCATAATTTTGAGAATAATTGATATTTCATATACTTACGTTAAGAATTATATTATATTAGGCACACTTACCACGAAAATTGATAAAAACTCCTATTGTAAGGAGTAAATTCCTGATGAGGATGTTCATTTTTTCAAAATTGGTTTCACAAGCGGTGACTGAGAAACATGGAACATTTTCACTACTATGTATAGTAAACACTGCTTGCTTACTCATCTATCTGTATAAGCCGTAAGACCTTCAGAAACATTAGAATTGAGAATGTGTGTCTAATTCGTGGTAGAGGCAATAAAACATCTTTACAGGCAAAACAAACTCTTAAAATTAAAAACATTTTAGAGAACTTAGAATCTGTTCTTTTTTCTAATAATAAATGGATGTACCTGAAGTTCTGAACGTTCAAACGAACGAAATATTTTGTCTCAGTTCTATTTTATCTACAAAAATGGTTCTAACTACAATTTAAAACTTTTTTATTCTGACCTTCATTTCCATGACTTGCTTCACTATTTAATACAAATAAAAGGTCGAGACTAAACGTACAACATAAGTAAATTAATATTTAGCACTGTTTCTTATTTAAAAAGTCATCAGTAAAAAATTTCGTTCATTTGAACGTTCTGATATTCAAGCACATAACAAATGGGGCAGAAGTGTTGAGATGAAGGGTACACTAGAAAAATTCCAAAATCCCAGGTGTGAAGTACTCCTGAACTCCACACAATCGCTGCCGGCCTTGTAAGATACGGAATATACAAGGCTGTGTCTAGTCGTTCCAAAAAATTGGGGAGTTGAAAAAGGGGATGGACTAGTCATCTCTAAAATTCAAGACGACTAGCCAAGCTTATGATAAATATTTGACTACTCATCTCGAATTTCGGGACAAGACACTTCGAATTTACAAACAACATTTTGACGGAAAATGTTGATTCTCTTTAAATTCCCGGCGCCACAAAAACGAGAGTACCTATATATTTGGGTACCAATTCCTTCTCCTCGAAAATCTCATAACTCGCGTGGAAGTATTTATGGTTTTGAAAAATATTTTGTTATCGTTCAAGGACAGTTTAGCAACAAAAAAGTTAAAGATACGTGGTTTGGCCTTTGTTATTCAACCATTTTTACATTCCCATATTAATGCGAAAGTATTAGTTTTATGTAAAATTTAACTTCATTAGTATTGATCAAATTCCCACGTTTTAAAACCCCCTGATTCAGAATAAACGATTTTTACTAAGGTTTCTGTCTGTATTTTGTAGGCAGGATAACTTTCGAAAGACTGATCCGATTGGATTGAGCTTTACCACACATTTTTAAGGCCTAATAAGAAAGGACGAATTCATTAACTAGCCATTTGAGACAAACAGTTCTGGTTTTATCTATCGAAAATAATATTTAAAGAATTAAACTTTCCGTCCAAACTATGTGAGATAACAAAAATGTTAAGTTAATTTCCATCGAATTTAAAAACGCCATTAGGATAATTTGCAAGTCTTTTTATTATCTACCAGAAACTTTTACCAAACTTCCTGAAACGTAAAGATCCATTAAAAACTAAAGATCGAAAATTTTGACGATTTCAGTACGCTGTAGTGTAATGGAAGGGTCCAAATTTACAGAAAATATTCTTAAGCATGTTCTAGAAATGAATATATAAATAAATTTGTTCTATAAATGAATAATAATTTTTGATTTTTAAAAAGTAGTACATTTTTACCTGATACATGGCATGAATCATGTATTCATATCTTCAAGCTCATAGGGAGTCGAGCCAATTTGAAGCAACAAAAAACATCGGCCGCGCGCACAGTTGTCAAAACCCAGAATTTACTATTCATAATCCTCTACAGGCTCTATTTCTTGGGCGATTTTGATGTTTTTTTTTTTAAGAAACGTTCAGCATTGATTTCTTAAGAACTTGGCTGGCATGGATTTTTTCATTTCTTTTTACGAGCAATAATATCTAAAGAAATAAAGTGCAAACATAGCATTTTCAACTATATGATTTTTTATCTCTATCGCCGTAAAAAGACTTTAGCGACCTATAAACACTGTTTCTTTTTAAATCTATTAAGATACAGAATTACTTTCGCCTCATGAGCACGAAATGTTTTCGAAAATTCAAAAATCGGAATTTGGCTGGGCACCCTATGCGTCATCCATAAATTGTGTATGAGGATTATTTTTGAAATTTTATATATAAATAATATAATTTTTACTTAAATATAATATATATAAATTTTACATTTTATATATACAATTTTTTGTTTTTCATAATTTTGGAACCTTTGTAGACATACGTGGAACTTATTTTTAAAAAAGTAATAATTTGTCAATGATGAATATTGTGAAATAAAATTCCATCAATAAAATTCCTTATCTTACTTATCTTTCGTCGCTAAAGACCTCGAAATAGATGTGACGTTAAATAAACCTAATAGAAAGAAAACATATTAGATCATTGTGTATTAGGGCGGTCAAAAGTTTTTTTTAACTTTCATACATATCGCCCGGAAATTTGTTCAAATCCACACTACAATAAATATATTTTTTTCTGTTTAAAAAAAAATGATATTTAGAGGTGGCGCAAGCCCTATGAAGTTTAACACGTACTTCCCATAAGAAAAGAAAATACGTTTTTGTAAATTACTTTTTAAATATCACCCACGTAAATATGTTTTATAGGGTCTCAAAAAATCCCATAAGTGAAAAATTGGGTTTTGCGAGTTTTTGGCGCTAATTATGATTTTTTGCGGCCCTTTCAATGCAAATCATTTCTAATACATAAAATTCAATGTTTACATAAATTATTTAAACAATGTATTATTTTTTTTAGCAATTGTCTCTTAAAATAGAGTTAGAACATCGCGGTTTGTTCAAAAATGTTCCACTTTTTGTCCAATTTTTAGTTAGAGTGAGGTAATACTTAATTAATGTTAACAAACATAATTGTATAAACAATTAATTATTGTTAATAATATTCTCTTAGAATAATGCTAGAAAATAGCAGTTTTTCAAAAAATTTCCAATTTTTGTCCAATTTTCAGTTAAAGTGAGGTAAATAATTGATTAAAGTTAGGAAACTTAATTGTTTAAACAATTTATTATTATTAATCATATTCAATTTGAATAATGCCAGAAAGTTCCGGTTTTTTCTGAAATGTTCAATCAATTGTCTACTTTTCACTTGGAGTGAGTTATTAGTTAATTCAATTTACCAAAAATAATTATTTAAACAAATTATAATTGTTTCTAACTATCTTCTGCTTTATTAATGCTAGATCGTTGCGGTTGCTTCTGAAATTTTTAACTTTTTACCAACTTTTTACTTAGTAAAGTTATAAATGATGCAAGTTGCCAAACATAGTTGTTTAAACAATTTATTATTGTTCATAACTATCTTCTCTTAGACAAGTGCTAAAAAGTTGCGGTTTTTCCTGAACTCTTAAACTTTTTGTCCACTTTTCACTTAGTGAAGTAATAATTAATGCAAATTGATGAAAATGCTTATTTAAACAATTGATTATTGTTTATAACTATCATCTCTTAGAGTATATACCATTAAGCCATTTCCCTTTCAGGTCAGACGTGAAAATTGCCTTTTTTCTAAAATCTTTTGTTTACAAATATCTGTTTCATTTTATGAAATTATATTCACAAAAAAAAGAGATTGTTTAAAACATGAATCTCTCTAATCTTTATTTACTATTTGTTCCTAACTAAAAAGGCAAAGAAAAGTTAAACATTTGAGAAAAACCCGCAAAATTCTAGTACTTATCAGAGAGAAAATAGTTATGAACAATAATAACTTATTTAAACAACTATGTTTGTTAAATTGCATTATGAATTACTTTATTAAGTGAAAAGTGGGCAAAAAGTTAAAATTTTTAGAGGAAGCCACAACTATCTAGCATTAACAAAGAAGATAGTTATAAACAATAATAATTTGTTTAAATAATTATTTTTGCTAAACTGAATTAATTATTAGCTCCCTTTAAGTGAAAAGTGAAAAAATAGTTACAAATTTCCGAAAAAACCGCAACTTTCTCGTATTATTCAAATTGAATGTTATTAACAATAATAATAAAATGTTTGAACAATTAACTTTGTTAACTTCAATTATTTACCTCAAGCTAATTGAAAATTGGACAAAAAGTGGAAAATTTTGAGAAAAAAACAATTTTCTAGCATTATTCTAAGAGAATATTATTAACAATGACAATCAATTTTTCAAACAATTATTTTTGTTAACATTAATTAAGTATTACGTCCCTCTAATTAAAATTTGGATAAAAAGTGGAACATTTTTCTATAAATCGAGACTTTCTAACTCTATTCGAAGAGAAAATTGCTGAAAACAATAATAAATTGTTTAAATAATTGATGTGAATATCTAAGTATCAGCATAAAGTAGTATTATATGTATTATAAACAACTTGCATTTAAAAAAAAAATCAAAATTAACGTCAAGCACTCGCAAAACCCATTTTTTCACTTATGGGGTTTTTTGGTGCCCTATAAAACAGACTTATGGTGGTGATATTTGAAAAGTAATATTTTATTCATATTCTATGTCTAATTGTGAAGAGAAACGTTAAGTTTCAACTCAATTTAGCTAATATTGACGATTCTGAATCAAATTCACAAAAACGCCTTATTTTCTTATGGAAAATACGTATTAAACTTCATGGGACTTGCGCCACCTCTAAATATAATTTTTTTCAACAAAAAAATGGATTTCTTTTTGTGTGGATTCAAACACATTTCCGGGCGATATGCATAAAAATTCGAGAGAAAAAAATGCTCCAATGCATTTTTAGACCACCCTATTGTGTAAGCAATAGAATACAAATAAAAAAATATTTTTTAAACATAACCACTATAAGTTTTTTATAGCATCGCAAAATAACCCCTTGAGTGACAAATTGGGTTTTGCGAGTTTTTGGCGCTAATTAATGACTTTTTTGCAGTTTTTTAGATACAAATGAGTTATAATTCAACAAGTATTACTTTTATTGATAAATATATGTTTCAATAAATTGTTTAAGTAACTTATTATTGTTCATAGCGGTTTCTCTTAGAATAAAGTTGAGTGTCACGGTCTTTGCCAAATTTTTCAACATGTTTTTAACTTTTTAGTTAGGTTCAGCCAATAATCAATTAAATTCTACTTAAATAATTGTTTAAACCATTTATTATTATTTATAACAATATTCTGTTAGAATAATGTTACAAAGTTGCAGTTTTTTCTCAACTTTTACATTTTCTGTCCACTTTTCAATTAGAGTGAGTTAATAATTAACTTAAATTAACATAATTGTTTGGACAATTAAATATTATTTTTATTAATATTCCGTTTAAATAATGCGAGAAAGTTGCGGCAACTATCTTCTTCTAGTACTGTAATATAAACAAACTCACGGTTAATAACAACAAAACTAAATACTCTACACTGAAAAAAGGTTTAGCTGTCCCAGCTTGAAGTTTAGCTGGATTTCGTCTTCTAAGAAAATATAGCTGTGTTACCTAAATATCTAGCTGTTTTAGCTAAATTTTGCCATCCAGAAATTATCTAGATAACAACAGATTTTCTAGTTATGTAATCTAAGAGAAAATCAAGATATTTTACACATCCTCGTCAAATTTCCAATCTGCTCGCCCATCAGAAATCATTACTTGCGTAACATTGGTATGATCAAAGAGAACAATCTTCACTTATTATTGTCAAATATTAACCCTGGCTCTCAGTAACTACACCAAAATCTCGATAGATGAACAATCTCGGGGGTTTCCTGAAAATGGCCTTGTTCATATAGCGCGTACAGCGAAACGTAAACAGTAAGGGCCGCCTGAACCGTTTCCATAATATTGCGCAATCTACTTGACTGAGTATTAGTGCATGCGTCCCTGCAGAGGCGGAGTCGCAACCGTCTATCGCCCTGCCCCCTGAGAAACTGCAGGGACCAGCAATTCTAGGAATTCATATAACGCGTGCGATCGCGCGTTCAAATAGTGAGACTCTGGTGTAGTTCAAGAAAAATTTACATTTAATATGATCCATATAGAAAACTTAAAGAATATTTCAAATATTTGTTTTATTTCAGAAAAAATATCCCTAAAATAAAGAGAATTCTTAACAAAATGATTCTCTTTGATGTTTATTTATTACTTGTTCATAACTAAAAAGTCAAGTAAGAATTCGCCCGCAGACATTCTTTTCTTCGTTTCAATGTATTAACTCATCTAGAAAAGAGAGTACTATTAAGATTCCATTTTCCTATATGTATATTATCAGTAAATAAATGCAAACTAAAGTTGGCGTCAAAAGTACGCGACTCTCACTTTGATCGCTCGCAACTCGTTCAAAAAAAATCGCAGAAAATTCTGGCCTGGTAAACGTGAAAGCCTAAGGTCTCCCGAATTGAAAAATATGTATACACTGAGAGACTTTTTGTTAGAATAAATCATAAAAAATGAATGAGAATTTAGTATAATATCGTTCCAAAATAGGGAAAACAGGGTGTTCGTATCAAAATTTAATGTAGTGGTTTTCAGCCGGCAAAATTAATATTTTTGTTTGAACAAGTGGAAAGGATG
The DNA here is from genome assembly GCA_932195095.1 of Andricus curvator. Lineage (NCBI taxonomy): Eukaryota > Metazoa > Arthropoda > Insecta > Hymenoptera > Cynipidae > Andricus > Andricus curvator. The sequence continues at coordinate 13,685 of CAKNYM010051000.1, forward strand.
TTGCATTAACTCTTATAAAACTTGCGAGAATTTAAAATTCACTATATCAAAGTTGACAAGCGAAATTAAAACGATAGTAATACAATTTATTCGAAAGAGTGAAAACATCTTTTTTGAAGTTGCCATACAAAGCATATATGAGAATCTCAAACGACTATATGAAAAATAACTCACCCCACCAAAAGATTCAACCTTCAGAAGGAGGAACTAAATACACAAATTAAATACAATTATATACGGAAACACGCGTACAATAATAATTTGTATTATTATATACTTAATTTATTCACTACATACATAATCGCACGCTTAATCGCTATGAAAAATCGGAATCGCTGCGGCGAGATTCGAACCTAACTTACCCGAAGCACTAACGCATTTTATCCCTAACAACTAAACCCCACGGTTAACTTATATTATGGAATATTTGGCAAAAATCTCGGCAAAGCTGCGTCGCTTGACAATTCAGGGCAGTATGCAAAATATCTGGGCCCTGTTTCACGAGTGATTTGTTGCTTCAAAAATTTGGTTAATAGATAGGTTAAACATTTTATCACTTTCAATGAGTGAATTGATTTTTTATAAAATACATTTTTTTTAAAGGAACTGATAATATTCTTGTATGAATAACATTATCCAATCTGATATCTCAGTAACTCATTATAATAAACCTGAGTGTATTTCGATGTAATATTTTATAAATTGCACTCATTTAATTAAATCTTATTATCTTAGTGTAAAAATTTCGAGTGAAAAAATTCCTCATGTTTTGAATCCCGTAGTAAATGAATTAATTGAAAATAGAAAGAGTTAACTTTTATTTAAAATGTTGTGAAACATAACCTTTCGGTATACATGTGATAAAAGCGCCTGTTTCACTACTACCAAGCATCTTTTGACAGAACTAAGGAGCCAGATATAAATAATGTTTACAATATTATATATTAATTTAAAAAAATATATATTTTCTGATAGATAAAAGATTGTAGTAATAAAACATTGTTGACTATTTAAAAAAGAAGTTTGTGATTCTGAAAATTAACGCATTAAATGCTCTTTTTACAATGTTTGGTATCAGAAAACGCTTTTGGTTTTGAAAAATCTGGACAGGGATTGGAGTAGAGAATAGAAATAAAATAAGGGTATAATTAATTTTCTCGTTCAGCGAATTTTTTTTTTTTATTAAATGAAGGCTTAAAGTCGCATCAACTGCAGTGGTTATTAGCGACTACAATAGGTTTCATACAATATGTGGTTGTCGAACAAACATTATGTGCAGTTAGCAGATAGATAGTACTTGATACTGATCACTAAATATAAATATTAAATACGGTTAATATATGTAAACACTGTAGGAGATTTCCTCTAGATGAGATACCGGATATCGATGGCTTGAAGATATTTGAGTACATTATTGAATGTATTTGGGTCGGATAGCATTTTCTTGAAGTCAGTCCCGATTTTGAGATGAATCCGTTTATCGTTGTATTTATTGCAGTCAACCAATATATGACGTATCGAGACAGGAACTTCACAGAGATCACATTGTTCTGGCCCTGTTTTAGTGATTAAGTGGGAATGGGTTAAGTTCGTGTGCCCAATTCTCATTCTAGTTAGCGTAACTTGGTCTCTACGGTTTTCTAAAATGATTTGATTTTTTTGGAAAAAATCGTCTCTAACTAGGTGCAGCTTGGTGTTGTTGGATGATTTCCAATTGTCATTCCAGAAGGTTTTGACAGCTTGACATATATACTTCCTGAAGTCTTTATGATGTACAGGAACCGGCACGTTAGGCACAGGGAGTAAACATGCTGATTTGGCTAGAGCGTCTGCTGTCTCGTTTCCTTCGATTCCCAGATGAGACGGTATCCAGATTAAGATGATTTCCTTTCCTCGATTTCTTAGGGTCCAATATGTTTCTTGAATTTCTTGCACTATGTGATCAAATTTGTTGGTGTTGTTGATGGCCTCAATTGCCGACAGTGAATCCGTAAGAATAGCAATGAAAGAGTCATTTGAGATTTCTATATGTTTCATAGCTTGCAAAATAGCGTAAGACTCGCACCTGAATATACTAAAGCAATCCGGTAATTTATACTGGAATTGGTTTTCAGGTGTAACCATAGCGCATCCACATCCCGTGTTTGCTTTTGAACCATCAGTATAAATAGGGATATGATTTGGGAATCTGTAAAGTATTTCTGCGAATGCAACTCTGTATTCAATCGGATCAGTTTCATTTCTGGGCAGTTCCTTCAAATCAGTGATTGCAGTGGGACCTGCAAATTCCCAGTAGGGAAAATTGTAAAATCTTCTGGGAGCAATTGTTGGCATTTCGATGTTTAATTCTTGTAGATAAGTGTTTATTCTGACGTAGAAAGGTACATATGAGTTTGGATGTTTCTTGTACTCGTCGTGGTATTTCCCCAGGAAGATGTTTTCATATGTAGGATTATTTGGTGTGGAGGCTATTGAAATAGAGTAAGTCAGGCTGAGCTGCTTTCTTCTGGTAGCTAGTGGTGGTTCTTGAGTTTCTGCGAGAATGCTACTTGTAGGGCTGGAGAAAAATGCTCCCAAAGCAATTTTCAGGCCTGTATTATGTATGGAGAGATCCTTTCTAGATCACTAGGTTTGGCAGAGTTATAAATTGAGGATCCATAATCCAGTTTAGATCTGATAACAGCCTTGTAGGTGTTGGCTAGTATTTTTTGGTCTGCTCCCCAATTTCTTTTGGCAAGGGTTTTTATGATGTTGAGTCTGCGTTTACAATCATCTTTCAGGTATTTTAGGTGGGGGCGCCATGTAAGTTTATTGTCGAAGATAAGCCCAAGAATCCTGATTGTTTCAACAACTTCCAATGCATAATTATCTAAGAACAATCTCGGATTTTGATTATCTGATTTATTTTTAGAGAATAAGATACAGGTGGTTTTTGTTTTTGAAAATATAAAGCCAGTCCTGCCAGCCCAATCTTGCAATTTATTAAGACAGTCTTGAATGAGTTCCTGTGTTGTTTGTAGATCTCTTCCACTACAGAAGATTGTCATATCGTCGGCAAAAAGACTTTTTCTTACAGGTCGAGGAATACAGAACGTTACATCATTGAATGTAATTAGAAATAGCGTAACACTCAAAACAGAACCTTGGGGAACTCCATTTTCGAGTTTAGTTTCTTTTGAAAGGTAACCATTTACTCTGACTTGTATGAGTCTTTTAAGAAGGAAGTTTTTTATAAAATGTATCATTGAGCCATCTACACCCTTGTCAAGTAAGATTTTTAAGATGCGATGTTTCCAGACCATTTCATAGCATTTTTCGATATCTAAGGAAACAGCTAAGAGATGTTGGTCACTGATGAATGCGTCACGTATATTAGTTTCAAGTTGCACGAGGGGATCAAGTGTAGATCGATGTTGTCGGAAAGCACTCTGATTCACATTGAAGAATTTTTCTTTCTCCAAAAACCATCTGAGTCTTTTATTTATCATTTTTTCCATTAATTTGCACATATTACACGTTAACGCGATGGGCCGATAACTGCTAGCTTTGAGTTTATCCTTTCCTGGTTTGAGAATTGGGACAATTAAAGATTCTCTCCATTTATTAGGAAAAACTTTGTAGATCCAAATACAGTTGAATAGAGCGAGAAGATATTCTAGTGCTTTGGATGAAAGGTTCTTGAGAAGTATATTCGGTATTTTGTCAGGTCCAGGGCTAGTATTTTTGCACTGATTGAGTGTGGACGTGAGTTCAGATAGAAGAAGTGGGGTATTAATAGTAGAGTTTTTGTTTTCATCCAATCTTGGGTCTATAAGGCTCTCGTTGTCGATCTTGAAGGCAAGGAAATTCCGGTCGTAGTTTGCATTACTGGAATTTAAGGCATAATTATCCGCTAGCTCGTCAGCAATTTCTTTGGAATCTGTTGCGATATTACCATCAGATTTGATTAAGGTTGTGATCCGAACAGTGGATGACGTTCCCTCGATTATGTTGATCTTTTTCCACACCTCTGTGCTTGGAGTGTTGTATTTTAGAGAAGAAGTATAGTCGATCCAAGAACTTCTATTACTTTGCTTATTTAACTTCCGTGAACTGGCTCGAAGTTTCTTAAATTCAATTTTGTTTTCGAGTGTCTTGTGTTTTTTATATACATTATAAGCGTGCTTCTTTTTTTTAAGTGCTTCCTCCACTTCTGGATTCCACCAGGGTACTTGGTATTTAAATGATTGAAGGGACGTTTTTGGTATAGATTCATCCGCTGCTTCTGTAATGGCATCAACTAGTGCATTAACGATATCATCAATTTCGTGTTTATTGACTTCTGAAGGTGATTTTAAGCTGGCTATTTTGGCATCCAACTCTGTATGAAATCTCACCCAATCAGCTGATTTAAACTTCCATCTTGGTGTATAATTATACAGGGTTGGATGAGGATTTTGAATTTCTATTTTTAATGGAAAGTGATCACTGTTGTAAAGGTCCTCAGAGGCTTCCCAATTTATATTTTGGGCTATACTTGCACTGCATATTGATAGATCAATCGAACTGAACGTAGCATTTGCGATATTAAAACGTGTAGGTTGATTTTTGTTCAGAAGGACAACGTCAAGTTCATCCAAAAACTGTTCAATTATCCTGCCTCTGGCGTCAGTGTGGTTTGAGCCCCAGAGAGAATTATGGCTATTAAAATCTCCAAGCAGAATAAATGGTTTAGGAAGTTGATCAGTAAGTTGTTTGAGCTCAAGAAGACTTATTTCGTACCGATTTGGAATGTATACATTGCAAATGCATATTTTAGATGGTGTAAGGATAGACAAGGCGATAGCTTCAAGGTTACTATTGAGTTGAACTTCTTTGTAATGTATATCATTTTTAATGTAAATTGCTACGCCCCCACTGGCAAAATTTGTATTTGAGCGATTTTTAAAAACGGACGTAAAGTTTCTAATTGGTGCGCAAAATAAATCCTTTAAATTTGTTTCTTGGAAACATATTATAGATGGAAATTGATCTTTAATAAGTAATTTAAGAAATTCGCGTCGAGGGTAGAACCCATTTAGGTTCCACTGAATAATTTTCAAGGCCATTAATAGCAATTAGGTGTCATGGTTTTCGTTATCTTCCGAAATTGACAGTGACTCTTCATCAGAGCTGATGTTTTCATCACCTACCAAGGATTTCTGAAGTTTGTTAAGAATTTTGGTGCATCTGATTTTTGCTATGCGCTCTGTTAAGCTCGGATACAATTCTCTGATCATCGTAATCAGGGCTCGGGTATTGTCAGTATATTCTTTGCCAATAGAAGCTGGATTTGAGGCTCCTCTTGCCTTGTCGAAGAAACTTTTAAATTGTAAGTAGTTAAGAGGGTATTTCTCTGGTGAATCTTCAATAATAGATTTTATTGGACCTAGCAGTTCATCATTGGTTTTGCTATTCGTGTTTGTAGAAGAATCATTTATTTTATTTTTATTTTTTGACTTAACTTTTTTGAAGGGTTCTTCGATATTTGTGGGGTTTTTGTTTTCAAGATTTTGTTCCAGGTTTGGTGAAATTTCCGAATTTTTAGAGGAAGAGCTAGTAGAGTGGGGGCGTTTCATTCCTGCATTTAGGGAATCCACGCCTTCCATGACTTCGGGGCCTGGGGGTGGGAGTAGAGGAAACTTGCATGGTTCGAGATTTGAAGAGTTATCTTTGAGCTGGCCTGAGGTATCTGTAGCTGAAGTTTTTTTAGATTGGATAACATTTTCTTGTGGTACTGAAGGGACGGTTTTACAGTTCTTTGCAATGTGTCCCGATTGTTTGCATAAAAAGCACGTTACAGTATCAGTAGATAGGTAGATCCAATATGAAGTGTCATCATAAGTTACTTGTAAGGATTCTGGTATATTTGAGACACTATCAGGATGGATGTATATCTGCCTTCTAAAACTTAAGACGTGAGCAAAGCCTGGGCCGGACAGGCCAGCTCTTAGAAAGGTTACTGTAGAAGCTGTCACTATTCCAATATCTTCTAGTGATTTCTTGAGTACAGAGTGTGGAATAACAGGACATACGTTAGATAGGATTAGCCGTTTATTTCGAGTTATCAAGGGTCGTAGTTCCAGAGTGTGTTCACCTATTTTTATAGTCGTATCCTTTTCTGTGAGGGCATCGGCAGTTTGTTTACTATCTAAGAACATACATACCCTTCCATTGGAGATTCTAGAAGCAAATCTAATGTTGTTGGGACTGACGAGCCGTCCCACAGCATTAGCATATTCATCTATAGAGATACCTTGAATAGAGTCAATAACAATAGCCTGGTCTTTCTTTGGGAATGAATCACGTTCCGCAGCGTCGGCATAGCTGTTTATTGGAGAGTTGCTAGAGCTTTTGCTATTCATGACTGATAAATTTTTTAAACTATGGGGTTCACTACTGTTGGGGTTCATCATGGTTTTGGATGATGCACAAGGATGCGCATTTCCACAGCACTAACACGATATATAGAGGTTTAACTATACACTAGTTGAGAGCGGAACACGCGTGCGTATGTAAACACTAACAATAACACCAATAACCGGCGCTCTCGTAAACACGTCCGAACTCGATGGTGGTCGAGTCGAAACTCTGAGCGAATTTTTTGTTTCAAGTAATTCCTTAAAAATAATAATAACGGGATTTTACAATATTTACATGCATTAAAATATAATTGAACCAAATTGGATTTGGACCGACCGCAGCCGGTGTTCCATGCGTTCCATATTCGGCTCTGCTCAATCGGGCTCGATCGGAAAACGGCGGAAACACTCGAGGAGCATTCTCAAACGAAACTATATGAAAAATCAACAATAAGGATTTCATAGTTTGCTATGCGTCTTAGGTTTCTGTTAACTTCATATAGACAATATCAATTTCTAAAATACGTTTTCGAGATTATGATATTCACTATTTTTCTTATTCAAATTATTTTTCGAAAACTCAGTAAAAAGAATATCACTTTTTCATAGTATTAATTCTTGAAATGGAGATTCATAATATTTCGTATTCAGAATACTACTTTGTCGTCTTCGTGTTTTAAATACTCGTATGATAATATTAAACGTCGGTACTGTAATACGTATAAGTGTAATAAAACCTCGGTTTTCCCTATTTTGGTACGATTTTATACCAAATTCTAATTCATTTTTTTCATTTATTCTAACAAAAGGTCTCTCAGTGTACTGTTGTTCTAGAAAATTTTTTACGATAGCGCTGATGGAAGACGTGCCAAAAAACAAGGTTTTGGAGGCACTTTTTTAAGCCTCGACTTTCGAGGCTTCCCAAAACGAGCTGGACGTCTTGAAAAATCTGAAAAAAATTCACAGACTCTCCTTAAGGTGTCTTATGTGTGTTAAGGTGTTTTATGGCTTAAGATGTGCAGTTTTGTAACAAGATTGAAGTACAATTTGAAAAAATGAAATTAGATCAATATTTCGCGAAAGAAACCTTTACGCATATTTTGGGATTTAATGAGAGTAGCCACCGTATAAAAAGTGTTAGAAAAAAAGTATCCATTTCACAACAATAGGGACCTCAGAAGAAAGGGGTACCGACGTCCCTGCCTTCTTCCCTCCAAGCTATTGACCAATATGATATGTTTGTGGAAAACGGTCTGTAATTAGTAAACAATTTCATATTTCGAAATTTGGAAAACTGCGTTGCATTCTGGGCACTTTAAGGATCGTCTGTGCATTTTTTCAGATTTTTCAAGACGTCCAGCTCGTTTTGCGAAGCTTTGAAAGTCGAGGCTTAAAAAAAGTGCCTCCAAAACCCTGTTTTTTAGCACGTTTTACCTCAGCGCTATCGTAAAAAATTTTTTAGAACAACAATATATATATATATATCTTTCAATTCGGGAGACCTTAAGCTTTCACGTTTACCTGGCCAGAATTTTCTGCGATTTTTTTTTTAACGAGTTGCGAGCGATCAAAGTGAGGGTCGCGTACTTTTGACGCCGACTTTAGTGAGACCGCTCTACGGAACGCCGCGAAAAGTGCCGTCTTACTAAAGCCGGCGCTACCACTGGCGATCGGTGGATGGAACACTCGGCCGTCTAACGGGTGTTGCACCAGCGATATGTTCACTTTTGTCAAAAAATTTTTTTTTCAATAGTTAGACTGCAAAACGTCTTAAAAAACCGGGTTTTTCGGCCTCCTTTTTCAAGGGTCCACTTTGACCTGGTCCCAGAAGGAGGACGACGTTAGGAAAAATCTGAAAAAATTCACAGATATTCTTTGAACATTCCTGAATGCAACGTATTTTTCAAAATGCTGAAATATTCAATATTTTACTTTTTACGGTGATTTATTTACCAAAACTTTATCTTGAGAACGAATGAAGATAGTAAGCCGTTTAATGGCTCCAAATGTGCAGTTTTGTCGTGCGATTGCAGTGCAACACTTAAATTTATGATAAAATCATTCGTACGCGATAAAATCATTCTTACGCGATAAATATAATTTTAAATATTTCTGACTTTAATCAGTGTGGGCGTGTGGCCAGCACAGCGGGACATGTGGCAGCAAAAAAAATTACCCTTTCTATGACAATAGTAATTCCAGAAACAAGCCAAATGCCCGAAACAGATGTGGTTGAACGAAGCAGGGCCGTCTCAACGTCTTCACGATGCATTTACAGAGCATGTATTTTTAGGTAATTTGAATGCTTTCAGCAAATTGAGAGTAATTCTCTTTAAATTTTCTAGATTATATTTCGACAATTTGGAAAATATTTTTAAAAAATCCTTTTAATTTCCCATTAATCTGCAGAAAATGTTCTTATTCTCTTCAAACCTATAAAAAGTCTCGAAAAGCTTCCAAATTTTATTTTGAAATCTAAAAAAATTTATAATTTGTTGAGAATTTTTTGAAATATTTCCAAACTGTAAATAATCTTTCAATTTTTTTCAGAACTTGTAAATATCTTTTAGAATGATTCGAATTGTTCCCAAAGTTTTTTAAAATTTCCTGGAAAGAAAAAGAGTACTATTGGGAAAATTTTTATATAATTTTTCATTTCGAATGAATATCTATGAAGATTTCTGAAAATTTTTAAAATAATGTGGATTTCACAAAAAAATTAGAGTCAGTTTAAAAGACATCCAGGATTGTAGGAGTTTTAGAAGACATTTATTTATTTTTTAAAATTTCTATTGAAAATATTCTTAATCGGGTTAATATTCGCAATTGGGTTTCGATTTTCTGAGGACCCGCTCTGTAATTGCATCTTGAAGACGTTGGACGGCCCTGCTTCGTTCAACCACATATGTTTCGGACATTTTGCTTGCTTCTGGAATTACTATTGTCATAGAAAGGGTACTTTTTTTGCTACCGCTTGTCCCGCTGTGCTGGCCACACGTTCACACTGATTAAAGTCAGAAATATTCAAAATTATATTTATCGCGTAACAATGATTTTATCATAAATTTAAGTATTGCACTGCAATCGCATGACAAAACTACACATTTGGAACCATTAAACGGCTTCCTATCTTCATTCGTTCTCAAGATAAAATTTTTGTAAATAAATCGCCGTAAAAAGTAAAATATTGAATATTTCAGCATTTTGAAAAATGCATTGCATTCTGGAATGTTCAAACAATATCTGTGATTTTTTTCACATTTTCCCTCAAGTCGCCCTCCTTCATGGAACAGGACAAAGTCGACCCTTGAAAAAGGAGGCCGAAACCCCTGTGTTTTGGGACGTTTTGCACTCTAACTATTGACTCTAACTAAGCTTTAAGATGCTTTTTATTAGACATTTCAGAGATTTTTTTTGTGCAAGTTGCAATAAAAAGTTAAAAATTCCGGAAAAACCAGTAACTATCTAGCATTAAGATAGGAGAAGATACCTACAATTAATAATAATTATTTATTTCAACAATTACGTCTGCTAAAATTGCGATATTAGTACCTCACTCTGAGCTTACAAGTGGACAAAAGGTTGAAAATTTAAGAAAAAAACTGCAACTTTCTAAGACTATTCAAAGAGAATATTGTAAAAAATAGTAATAAATTGTTTGAACAATTACTTTTGTTAACTTGAATTATTCCCCCACTCTAATTTAAAAGTGTAAAGAAGTAGACAATTTTAGAAAAAACTGCAATTTTCTAGCACCATTTTAGGAGAATTTTATTCTAAATAATATTATGGATTTTGTACAATTATTTTTGTTTAAATTTAATTTATTATTGCCTCGCTCTAAAAATATTGCTAAAACCAAAAAGAAATTGTTTAAACAATTAATGTAAACATCTAATTATGAGTAGAAAGTAATAATTTATGTATTAAAAACAATTCGTATTTAAAAAACCACAAAAAATCATAATTATCGTTAGAAATTCGCAAAACCCAATTTTTCACTTATGGGGCTTTTGGGACCCTATAAAACATACATATGGGGGCGATTTTAAAAAATTAATTATTTATTTGTATTCTATAGCTAATTGTGAAGAGAAATTTTGAGTTTTAACTCGATTCACCCAATATTGACGCCTCTGAATACAATTGACAGAAAGGTCTTTTTTCTCATGGGAAATACTTGTTTAAAGTTCCTGTGGTTTGCGGAACCTCTAAATATCATTATATAAAAACGTATTTATTTTTTCGTGTATTCGCACACATTTGGGGGCGATATGCGAGAAAATTCGAGAGAAAAAAATTCCAATGCATTTTTGGCCCACCCTAGTGAGCAATTTGAATTGCTACTCTACTAAGATAGCTTTTACATTTTATTTATCGCGATTTTCTGAAGTTTGACACCAATGGTTTCTCAATTTCTAGAAAAAAAAAATTTTTGTAAATTTAAGAAAACGGAATATCTATGTCATAATGTGTGAAGCTTTCTCAAATAAAAATACAATTTTTTATTTTAGTTACGTTCTGTCAATGATTCAAGTTATCTGATGGCATCGAACTTATATTATTTTTCCTATAAACAATTAGCAATGAGATTGTATTTCTGCCTCGCCGTAATAGTTTTAGACAAATACGGACCTAATATTTATTGCGCAACAAATTTTGTCTTTTAAAGAAAAAATGAAATAACTTTACAGAAGAATTTTCTTATCATGTGGGACGTGATTATAACGAAGTATGAATATACAAAATTAATCAGCTAGTAAAAAAAAACAATGGTAGTTTTTATCAGTATGAAAATTATTATTTTTTCCGGAAAACCTTCATCCAACAAAACCAACTGACTGGTTTAATATGTACAAAAAATGGCTTTGAATACCGTAGATTCGCGCCTCTTCTTTAGCAACTTTTCTCGTTATTTCATCTTTTTGGTTGAGAATTCAACCATTTGGTTAAAAATTCATCTATTTTGTTCCAATATAAATATTTTCACTTCAAATGCTAGAAATTTGAAGAGTTTTGAATTAGGTTTATTATAATTCCCACATTAATTTTATTTGGTACAATTTATTCCATGCAGTCCATCCTTTTTTTAACTCACTTAATTTTTTGAGATAACTAGACACAGCCTTTTTAGTTGATTAATTCTTATTAATTGGAAAAGCATTTCTTATTTGAACTATTTTAATAGAAACAGAAAACTTAAAAAATTTTGGTATTTATAAAGGATGAATGTTTTCATTGAGGCATCCATTGAAAACTATACTTTAAACAGTACGATTAAAATATGAATTCGTTCATTTTAGAGTAATCAAATATTAAATTATTCGACTTCTGACAATTCAACTTTAAAATATTCAATCATTAATCGCTGCAAATTGAAATGGTAGAATTTTGAAAGATTTTTGTTTCAAAAAGTCGAAGAAAAAGACGAAAATGCCGTACAAGCCAAGGCCTAAGATCGAAAATAGTAAAGAATCAAACGTGGAAAAATAAGAATTATTAACACACTTATAATAATCCCTTTTACTTTACTTTACTCATAATAAAAATAATACCTTTATTGCATGTGCACTCACTAATATAATTTAAATGGGCAACGTTTCGTCCTTGAATTATCTTTGAATTCTAAAACTTCATGACTTTAGAAATAAGCTTATTTTGGAATTTTCTAATCCAAGGCTTTTCTAATGAAGTTCATGTTTTAGTTCTATTTAAACTCTTTAGTCCATCAAATTTTTAAATCCTGAATATAAGTCGTCATGAATTCGTTTTGTGAGACTCAAATGCATTTATAGTGTGTATTATAATTATTTCGCTCCATCTTCTTTGAAATAGGTCATCACAGCCGGAATTTACCTGAAACAGAAAAGAAAATACGCATTTAATAAATGTACATTAAAATGATTTTTTTTAAATTGAAAAACAGACGATTTACTGTTAACGGGCCGTTCAAAAAATACGTAACGCTTTTTTCCGAAAATGTTGACCTCCCCCCCCCCCGGGGGGAGGGGGTTTTCTATAGTAAGTGTAACTAACTTTAACATTAGCGTAACGCTCGAGGTGCCCCCCCCCTCCCTCCTAAAGGCGTTACGTATTTTTTGAACGGCCCCTTACTAACTGAAAAAGATTCTAGAAATTTGTCATCAAAATTCCTATTAATTGAACTAAAATTTTCGGTTTTTTTCATCGCTACGTGTGCGAGTATTTTTTTTTATTTATGGTTAAACATGGGTTTCCTAAGATTTTTTAGAATGTTAAAAAAAAGTTATGAAGATTTTAGATATGTCGAAAAAGAATCTAAAAAATTTAAATGAACATTTATTTATTTGAAAGGATTTTTACAATACAAATTTTAGGAAAAATTTGAATCAGTTTAAAAGATATTTAAGACTTTAAAAGTTTGGAAGAAAATTATACATTTTTTAATAAATGTTGAGAAATACTGTTAATTTCTTCAAAACTTCCAACATTTATACTTATCTTTTAAGCTGATTTGAATTGTTCCTGAAACTTTGAAAAATCTTTCAAAATTAAAAAAACTTTCTTAAAGTGTTACAGATTTTTTTCAACATTTTGAGAAATCTTTTGAAATCTTTTTAAATATACTCTTGTAATTAAATTTTCAAAATAAAAAATATTTTGGTTTTTCCAGGAATCTCAAGATTTTTTTTATTATCTTGAACCCATTCTTACAAAAAATTCTAATAAAAAAAAATTTGAAATTTGAAATTATTTTTTAAGTTTTTGCAAAACTCCTAAATATCTTTCAAAATTATTCAAATTTTTCCAAAAAATTTGATAATTTTTTTAAAAATAAAAAAATTGCCTTGAAATCTTCCAGATTCTTTTTCAAAAATTTTGGAAATCTTTTGAAATGATTTTAAATCATTTTAAATATTCTCTTAAAATTAATTTATCAAAATGAAAAAAAAACATTTTCCTAGGTACCTTCAGACATTTTTTAATATTCACCTGAAACCTTTTAACATTCTTTAAAAGCTTCTTAATTTTTTGTACAAAATCTTCAAAAATCTACATTTTGGGGAAAACTGAAAATTTCAGAAAAATAAAATTCCCGCCTCTTTGAAAACCCGAAGAAAAAAATATTCGAAATAGAAAATTCTCGAAATTATAAAATGGTCGACAATTAATATTATACAATATTATAAATAATGATGGAGATTTTCTGAAGATACATAGGAAAATGATTTTTTTTAAACATTTTGATAAATTCATTTTAAGAGAATATTTAACATGATTTAAAAATATTTCAAAATATTTCAAAATTATTAAAAAAGAATCTGGAAGATTTGAGAAGGCAATTTTTTAAATGTTGAAAGTATTTTCAACTGGGGGAAATAATAGTGTTAGGTAGAGAAGATATTGTGGTGAAATATTTTTGAAAAAATTTCAAAATTGTGGGAGTTACGTCACTTTGAATTTTTTTGATGATTTTTGTTTTTTTTGAAAATGCGATAACTCGGACATTATTCAACCAATTTTAATAAAATTTATTTATTATAACTTTCCTCTAAACTCTGGGTTCTGAGATTTTCTCTCCTTAATTAGTTTATTTATTGTCAAACACCAGAAAAAGATTTATCACAATACTGTTATCGGAAGACTATGTTTTCCTTACCCACGAACTTTTTCGTATAATTCAACATCATATTCAAATATAATTGTGAAATGAAAATATTCGCCTAAAATATATAGTAATTGTTGCGCATAATTTTTTTATAGCATTTTATTTATTGATTATATGATTCTCTCATATCCCACAAAGATTCTAAGATAAAAATTAAAACAATTTTTCGGACTTTTTTTAAAAATTCGCCAAAGAATTGTTTTCATTTTTATCTTAACATATTTTTGCGATGGTGGACGACTATAAGCAATTGCAAAAATCTATCATGTCCCTTTAGATTAATTTGTTAATTTGGTATTTATTAATCCACAGCAAACACCAGTTGTTCAATTTGATCCCGAAATTTAAAAAAAAAATCTAAGTTTTATTCAAAGGCCCGGTTCTCGGATTTTTTTTCACTATATACTTGCACTCGATATCGGACAATAACATAAAATGCTTTTTAGCCTCGTGAGCGTTTTTCTGAATAAATTAAAATTTCGTGAAAAAATAGTTTCAACTCAATATGGTTATCGGATAAATGCCTTTTATCCACCCACGCACTAAGACAAATTTTCAAAAATCTCTAATTTTCATTCAAACGCCCGATTCTCGGATATTATTTTACTACCAACTTGTACTCTATGTCGGACAATAAACAAAGGAAGTTTCAAATAAATATCATCGTCGTACAACTGCGTTTTGACGACCCACTCACTCTGAAAGCTACAGGAATTTTTAACTAAAAAATTGATTTTTTAACCGAAAATATTAATTTTCTACCAAATTTTTGTTTACAAAATATATGAATTCTCAACCAATGACTTGAATTTTTAACGGAAAAAGATGAATATTTATCCAAGTTATATAATTTTCAACAAAAAAAGATAAATTTTCAACCAAAAATGAAATAGATTAATTTGCATTTAAATCGATTAATTTTTAAACCAAAAATGAAACGAATTTGTTTAAAAATAGTTAAATTTTCAGCAAAAGAGATGTATCTTCAACCAAAAAATGATTTTTTAACAAAACCGTTCAACTTTCAACGAAGTAGTTGAATTTTTGACCAAACGAACTGAATTCCGAACCAAAACTAAATTTGAATGACACGCGTCTCTCAGCCAATCACGGCTCTCACAGATATTCCACTCGCAGGCAGCCCTATGCATCGACCGTGTAGGTGTATGTAGTTGTAGATTTTCTTAGTATCCGGGCCAGTGAACTAATCCGACAGTTGGCGCTCCGATCAGGACGGCTGATTTTGCATTTCAATGCATGGGAGAAAAGCATAAAATGATAAAAAACTTGAAACTGTTTCCAAATTTTGACCGAAAATATTTTTTTTTTAGTAATAATAAGCGTAATAGTAATTAATCATTCTCAAATCGTCACGGAAACTAGCAGCTGAATGGTGGTAAAATTAAATACTTGGATCAGCATTCTGAGATTTAAAATTGTATGTTCTATTATAATTTATTTTGTGTTTTTATTGAATAATTGTTAGAATTTGAAAGTTTTTAATTGTTATAAATTATATATAATTGTTATTTCTATACAATTTTTGTCAAAATTATGAATGATTTAAATATGTAAATCCTCAGTTATGAATATTCATTAAATTAAAAAAATATAATTGAAATAAAATAATGAATAATATAATTTTTTATCGATTGATATCGTTTTTAATTAACCCAAGTATTATAATTGTAAAGAAGATTTTTTTATTGGCAAAAGGGTCAATAATATTTATTTGTTTTGTGTTATGCAATCAATTTCAAAAATATATTTATTTTTAAATAAAATAGAAATTAGATTTTTTTATGCTTCGTCACTGGACTCGTCGTTAAGTTTGTTTGTGAATTTATTAAATTTTGCAGTCAATAATATAGTGTCCAAACAAAGCCTCAATTCACGCAGTTGTAACAAGAATAATATACAAGGGTAGAAATATTGGAAGAGAAGGAGAAGGAAGAAAATTAGTGAGGATAAGTTTAAAATTCCTTTTTTTGTTCACTAATCAACTCACTAACCTAATAATAATTTATTTTCAGCTTAGTAAATGTTGATCTTTTAATTTAAGGTTTGGACCGTATTCGAGGGCGAAATAACATTACAAAATTTGTTATGTTTTTCAAAAAATCAAATCAAAATTGGTATCAATTATATTTAGTTTAAACCCCTATCCGTGGTTGAAATTCAGTATATTATTGACTGCAAAATTGATTGAATTTACAAACAAACTTAAAATTGTTGTTGTTGGAAAATATACATTATAATAAATTTAGATCAATTAAAATGTCTAAGGTAGGACTGATTCACATAACCTTACTGACGAGTCCAGTGAGTCAGTCCAGGCCCTAATAGTACGGAACGTTCCCGGAACGTGTAAAATGTCTGCCGCTTGGGAACGTTCCAAACATAAATTAACGTTATTGTTATTATTATCAATAAACATCGCGTAAACCGTAAGTGATAGGTCAAAATCGATGTCAGCCTATGATACGGATATCATATTATAGTGTAGTATGTGCGGTACTCAAAACTCAAAAATGACATCCATTTTTACCTATCTCTTACGGTTTAAGAGATAATTGTTGTTAAAAATAACAATAATGGAAAGTTCCCCTGAGGTCCCAGTGGAACGTTCCCAAGGGGCGGACATTTTACACGTTCCGGGAACGTTCCACTGGAACGTTCCGAAGGTGCCCCCGGAACGTTCCGTGCTATTAGGGGGACGATATATGAAAAATCTAATTTTTATATTTTTTTTTTGTTTAAATTAATATATATTTGTAAATTAATTGCAGAACACAAAGCAAATAAATATTATCGACCCTAATCCCAATACAAAAATCTTCTTTACAATTAGAAAAAAATATTCGCACTCTTGAAGCTAATTTTTTTTTCATTTGAAATTATAAAAAACTGAACTGCAAATCAAAACACTTAAAGTGCAACTTTTTTTAATTTCAAACTTTTACAATTAAAGCCTAATTTTTTAAAATTTGACCGCCTGATTAATAAATCATTGTTAAACTTTTATAAATTGTACAATTCAAAGATTTAGGAAAAAATATATAAATCCACACTATCATTTTCAATTCTCTTAATTGAAGAATGAATCAACAAATTTACAGATTTTCAAAATTATATTTTTTAAGAAATTTTAAGTTAGAAACATTAAAAATTGAAAGATGAATTTTTTGTTAAACTCAACACTTTTTAAAATAGAAGTAAAATTATATTAATTTTCGGTCCTTAAAAATTAATAATTGTTCAATTGTTATCCATACACCAAACATTGTTTTGAAATATTTTTTAAATGTTCTCTTAAAATTATTATTTAAATAGAAAATCATTAAACACTTTTCCAGGAATCTTGAGAACATTTTTGTATCATGCTGAAGCCTCTCAAAATCCTTAAACAGCTTCAAAATTTTATTTCACAATGTTAAAAAATGTACATTTTGTTTTAAATGTTGTTAAATATTTTCAAATTTCTAATTATTTTTGAAATTCTTTTGAAAATTCGAAGGTTTTTCTTCAAATGGTCCTAATTTTTTCTAAAACTGTTATTAAATCCTGGAAAAAAAAATAGTCACTTCAAATGTCCCAAATTATTTTTTGACAAATGTGGATGCCTTTTGAAATCTTTTTTAATATTCTGTTAAAATTATTTTTTCAAAATAAAAAGTTATTTTAAAATTTTACAAGAATCTTAATAAAAACTTTCTTATTATGTTCAAACTTTTCAAAACCCTTAAAAAGCTTCGAAATTTTATTTTGAAATCTTCAAAAATTTATGTTTTGTTTCTATGCTTTTTTGGAATCTTTTCAAGTTTAAAATTATGTTTGAATATTTTCAAAACTTCTAAATATCTCTTCAACTTACTCGAGTTTTTCCTAAATGAATAATTTTTCAACTTTTATTTATACAAAAAAATTCAACAATTTCAATTGCAAATAAAAATTTAAAAAAAAACAGTTAAAATTGTAACATTTAAAGATTAAATGTAGCTCTCTGAAATTTTATTTCATTTATCATTGACCATTTTATATAAGGAGTCAAACCTTTTTGAATATTAAAAAATTGTTCTTCTTCTTAATTAAAAATTTCCAAAATGAATGGGTTAAAAATTGATTATCTGGATCTTTTGGTACGAGAGAAAAGTGTTTATTTTCTTCATTATTGTCGTACCCTGAGTTGCAATCAAGAGCTTATATCCCATGTTTTCCACACTTATTATTTTGCACACACTTATTAAAAAATATAGAATCTTCACTGTACTACACATTCTTTGACTTTTTTTTTATGAATTTCTCCCATAAAACTCATTTATTTAATTAGTTATAAGTTTCACCCATGCAACACAATACAAATGTCAGCCGTCCTGATTGGAGCGCCAACTGTCGGATTAGTTCACCGGCCGGACGCTAAGAAAATCAGAAAAATGGGGGCGATGCATGGGGCTGGTCACAAGTCATGGGAAATTCCCCCAACTATTCGCCAAAAAGTTACCACACTTTTCCGACGCAAATGCATTAGCGGTGGGTCTCCTTACTATTACTTCGTGCTTCCGACGAATTGAAAGATAAACAATTTGAAAAAGTACCCTGCGATAACGCAATTTCAATTATCCTCTCGACAAACTTGCGAGATACGATGCTCAGCGAGGATTTTTGCAACGTCTCGTTTCTGGTTTGCAGGAAGCTTGCAAATAGAGTTTTTCAACAAAAAGGTCTCTTTGGCAAATGGACGCTACCCTTTTGCGGTCCAGACTCTGCGGTATTCTCGCAGAAGGTTCCCGTTGTAAAAACGCATACGTTTACGAGTATATATCCTCAATTCCTCATGCTGAGGTGCAGTATAAACGTCGATGGCAACCATCCTGAAGATGCTCCTTTCGACGAACCTTCCGTAAACCGCAAATATGGCTTTGAGGTTTATTCTACGACCATGAGTACTTACAAATAATCCAAGCTATGAGGAAGAAATTTCCTTGGATGGAGAGTGCACTAGACCTCAGGTTTAATAAAAGAATCGTAATCTCAGAGATCACAGTCTTTCTTCTATTTCCCTGCATTCCCCCTTTTTGAAAAATTCCACCTTTTCTCCCTATTCTCGAAAAACTTCCCCGTTTTCCCTTATCTCTTTATATATACACTACATATGAGAATACAAAATTTGAATTTCGCGGGAAATTTTGAAACTGGAAAGTAGATTCGAGTTTGAATCTTAAAATTTTAACTCGCTTGCATTTGCTTTAAATGTACTAAAGAGATTTAGCTGCAAATTATATATTTACTTAGTAAACGTAAATTTGTAATGTTTAGCTAAGCCTAATTAGTAAATTTCAAGCAAATTTAAATCAAAATTTCACCATTCAAACTGGGAACTCTTGCGTCTCAAATTTTATTTTTAAATTTTACTAATAAAAAACGTACACAAGTTTACTTGACAGATTTCAACCTAAATTATATAGGATTTAAATAAAAATTTGAAACTAAAATCATTTTTCCGAAGAAAAAGTATGACGATTTATTTATTAATGAGAGTCTTCTTTAAAAGAGAAAATATTCTTGATTATGAGAATGATTTTAAACATATAAAAATTTTATATTCAACAAATTTTATTGTTTGTTGGCCTATTTCATATCACCGTGAATGAATTTCCAACGGCCTAACAAGGACATGATCAGAGTTGAATTTTTTGGTTTAAATCTTATAAATTCCCTACTGAGAATCCATTGGATGACTATCAATTTGCCAAATACTATTTGACAATAGCGACCCGTTTGAAAAAAAAAAAAACAAATTTTATCAAAATTTTTGTGTATGGATTGAAATGTTTATTTATTAATTCAATTTAAAATTGTCTTTTATTTGCAACAATTGAATTTTCAACTGTTGAATATTCAATTATCAATTTTCTTTACTTTTTAACAGTTGAGTTTTAACAGTTAAAAACTAAAAAAATTAAAAACTGAATTTTCAGTATTTTCAAATATTCAAAATGGAAGAATATGAAAATTTAATTCCTGAAAATTGAAGGAAATTGAAAATTAAATTTGAATTGAAAGTTGAATTGAATGTGAAGTTTAATATTCAACTATTTGGTTGAAAAAGAAACTGTTTTGTTGAAGATTCGACACTTTGTTTGAAAGTTGAACTATTTTATTGTAAATGCAACAGTTTCGTAGAAAATATTATTCTTTTTCGAATTCAACTATTCGGTTCAAAATTAACTCTTTTGGTTGAAAATTCTACTCTTAAACTGAAAATTTAATTATTTTGTTGAAAATTCAACTATTTTGTTAAAAAGTTTTTTTTCTCTCGAATTCAACGTTTTTTTATACATTCTTCTTTTTGGATAGAAAATTGGTCCTTTCGATAAAAAATTCATCTTTTTTAGTAGAAAAGTCTCTTTTTCATTCGTCATCCTTGGTTAGAAATTAACTTTTTTGTTGAATATTAAACTCTCTTCTAAAAACTGAGCTTTTGAATTGAAAATTCAATAATTTAGTTAAAACTGCAACAGGTTTGTAGTTTTTGCCGTTTTTGCTTGAAAATTCGATCATTTCATGCAAAATTCATCTTTCTGATTTAAAAATTCAACTATTTGGTTAAAAAATCAATTATTTTGTTAAAAATTCGACTCTGTTGTTTAGAAGTTTAACTATTTGGTTGAACATATTATTATTTTCCAGATTCAACTATTGGGTTGAAAATAACCTTTTTTAATTAAAATTTTACTCTTCAGCTGAAAATTTAATTCTTTTTTTGAAAAGCCATATTTTTCCTCTCTCGAATTCAACATTTTTTGGTACATTCTTCTTTTTGAATAGAAAATTAGTCTTTTTAGATAAAAAATCCATCTTCTTTTTTCGTAGAAAAGTCTTTTTTTCATTCATCATTCTTTGTTAGAAATTAACTTTTTTGACGAAAACTCAACTGTCTTCTAAAAACTAAACCTTTTTAGCTTGCAAATTCAACTATGTGGCTGAAAATGTAACCGTTTTGTAATTATTGCCATTTTTGTTTGAAAATTCGACCATTTGGTTCAAAATTAATTTTTGTGGATCTATTTGTAAAAAAAATCAACTATTTTGTTAAAAAATCGACTCTTTGTTTTTAAAGTTGAACTATTTGGTTGCAAATGCAACAGTTTGATTGAAAATTATTATTCTTTTTCAAATTTAACTATCCGGTCGACAATTCACATTTTTGTTAAAAATTTACTTTTTTGAATTTAAAAGTCAACTGTTTTCTGAAACATTAAACTTTTTCAGCTTGAAAAATCAACTCTTCTGTTGAAAATTGTTCTATTTTGTTTGAAAATTTAACTATTTGGTTGTATATGCAACAGTTTGTTATGATGTTTTTTTTAAATTCAACTATCCGGTTGAAAATTAATCTTTCTTGTTGAAAGTTAACTAGTTTGTTGTAAATTCATTTCGGGTTTAAAAGTCAACTACTGTTACCTAAAACATTCGACGTTTTAGCTTGACAACTCAACTTTTTGAAACGTCTCAAATTTAATTCAATATGGTACATAAATTAATTTTATTTCAAAAAATTTACTCCCGTATTATTCCCCTAGTTTCGCGAAAAATCACCCTATTTTTCCTGTTTTGAGAGAATTTTGGGCTGTCAATTAGGGTGTGTGAATAAAATAAAATTAGGGAAATCAAACTTGGAATTATACGGAAAAGTATTGTATTAGGACCATGAAATAGTATAATTAATTTCGAGTTTCAAATACCTCAAAAAACTCTTTCGTCATTCCCGTAGATTTTAATTTTTTTATTATAAGCATAAGTTATCGTCTACAGAACGTTAATCAAAAAGCTAAAAAAATTGAAGAAAAATTGAAGACCTCCAAAAACATTTTTAAAAAATGGACATATACGAAAATATCAAAACTACGAAAAATAAAAAAAATTTCAATCACACTTTGCTAATGCTCGAGTTGAAGGTTTTCATCAATCGGCGCCAAATCAATTGTACTTTTTCAGGGTCCCAGCATACTACTTTTCCATATAGTTCTAATTTCGATTTCCATAATTTTGGTTTGTCGACCTATCCTACTGCGAAGTCTGATATATTAATATCTTTGATATTTTTAATAAACTATGTTGCAATAGGTTTTCAAAATACCTATTTTTCAAATGTAGTGGTTTTGTCGATTTTTTATTTCTTTCTTTTTAAAAAGAATCTTTGCAGTACATGTAGTTTGACAGCTACTAGTGGCTTAATAGTTTTTTCTGCTAATTTGGTTTTGCACTCTGCTTCCATGCTTTACGTCTAACACTCGTCATCCGAATTTCAGTCACGTTCAGAGAACCAGTTTCACGTGTTGACTATAATCGAATCCAAAGGACGGTGAACTTCAGTGGTATTGTCCTTGGTGCACGCTTATTGGATGAGAACAACTAGCGGAAAACTCATCATCTCGAGCCATTCACGTGCGCAATAAAAGAAACCGAACGAAATGAGGAATCGCAGCAATATCACCTTTTCCCCCTAGAAATTGTCATCTGCCGATCTTTGTCTTCCCATTTCGACCTTTCTATTTTTTGCACCCCCTTGTATTTTACTTCTCATTAACCACAAGTGTTATTCCCTTTTGTTCTTCACAAATAAGAAAATTGTCTCATTGATCTACCAGCATTATTTCTATGACAATTGAACACAGAAATTGATTTGAGTAATTTTAGGATCCCCTTTTTTTAGAAAACTTTTGAAAAAGAATCAGTTAAATCTAAAATTAAATTTCACATGAATCTCGGAAAAGAAATGACTATTGACAGAGAAAGGAAGTTAGAGGCCGTTAAACTGTCTTTTCAAAAATGCATCTCTTTGGCTTGAAGATTCAACTATTTGTTTAAAAATGCAACTTTTTGCGGTTGAAGTTAAATTTGTTTCGTTTGAAAATTTAACCCAATGGTTGAGAAATCATCTTTCTTGGTTGAAAATTCATCTTTTCGGTAAATGTCAACTGTCTTCTAAAACATTCAACTTTTTATCTTGAAAATTCAACTCTTTCATTGAAAATTAATGTCTTTTGTTAGAAAATAAATCTTTTTTGGTTGAAAATTCCACTATATATTTTATTGGAAATGTAATAAAATATTTCGACTAGAAATATTAAGCGTCTCATATTGAATTCAATATGGCGCCTATATACATTAATTTTATTTAGGAAAATTTAGTTCCCTATTTTCGTGAAAAATCACCCTGTTTTCCCTGTTTTGAGACCTTTGTATGATGATCTGTGACGAAGAATGGGAGGGGTGGAAGAAGTTTCCAAAATAGCGAGATTCATGTGAAATTTAATTTTAGATTTAACTGATTTTTTTGGTAGGAATACCTTGTTTAAATATCCATGACGAATTTTAATACGAAGGAAACTGACAAGAATGATTTGTGTTTTAAAACAAACAAAAAAGGTTTCTGGAAATAAAGGTGAATACAATTAGTGTAATAACACCTCCACTGAGAGAAGGTGATTATTACGCACATCGTGAATCTTGAGTCGTTTCAAATCAGTAATTGGAACCAGTACTAGACTTGGTCACGTTCTGTGTATCAAAGGGGATAATATGGTGAGAATGCGGTACTGAATGACAGTCGGGTAGACAAATCGAGGGGGAGAAGAGACTTTGCACGCGTTTATTTTCTTTCCTTTATGGAGCGACATTTAGCACCGCCGATTACCCGCTCGCAGAATTCTCACCACGTCCGCCAGCAATTTTCATGAATTATTGTCGCACGAGGTACACAATACGTAGTACTTGTAGTACTTCCTGCACTATAGAATGAGATGTACAATTTTCGCAGCCGACTTTTTTCTGCCACGTGTCAGCAATTACTTGTGCAATTATGATTTTTAGTGCCAGTAAGGACAATGTTACAAGTGAGAAGATTTGAAACTATTTATGAAAGGGCTGACAGCCTCTATACTAGAGAAAAAAGAAGAGGGTAAAAAACGCTTAAATTAACTTAAGCGTTGAGTGTTCAGCACTTTCTACTGATCAGCTTCCATTATAGGGGTCTGTCTAACTAACCAAAGTCTACTCGTTTCTCTTAGTCTGTTTTGTAACCACTGATATAAAAAAAAAGAATACTATAACATAGCCAATTTTATTTTTGTCTCAATTCTGCATGTCAAAAGCTTCAATTTAACCCATACCCGCAGAAAATCAGACTGAAAGAAAAGCTTCAAGCATAGGGGCCTGAATAAACAAATTTGACTCACTTTTCTTCTTTACTTGTTTTCTAACCACTGTTATAAAAAAAAAACTATAACATAGCAAATTGTATTTCTTATCTCAATTGTACATGCCAATAGCTTCAATTTGAGCCACCTTTGAAGAAAATTCGACTAAAAGAAAAGCTTCGAGCATAGGATCTCCAATTTCTCAATCCCTCTGGCATAAAATTATAATGGTTTCTTTACCCTAAAAAAATTAAAAATATGTGCAAGCACTTTCAAAAAATCGCAGGACCACTTTATGACACCCTGTTGATAGATTATTGAACTGTACCGTTGCAGGGTCATCTTTCGCAAAAGTCGCAAATTTTGTTAAAATCTATCATCAGCAAACATACTAAACGTTACCTAAGTTCGTAACGTTACTTCCACTATAACCCCCAACCCCTGTTATCAAACCGTAGTTTTTGGCGCGACCCCCTCCCCCTCGAATTGGTAACGTAGTTTATGGACGGCTCCTAATCTCGAATTATATTTTTAATGAGTCCCTGTTTCTTGTTTATCAGATTTAGGAACTTGTGCGGACATTAGCACCAACTTTAAGGACGTGCTTGTAGATGCTCTTTTTTGAGATTGATCTCGTTCTCACGTAGGTTCGGAACTCCCTTACCCAAGAATATCCACTCAATATATTAACCGGAGTCTTATCCACATCCACCGTGAGCCTTTTTCGCGGACAGCTCCTCCCGGAGTAACAAATGTCTCTTTCTCGTTTCTCGTTCTCATCTCGTCTCCGACATTGTCACACAGGCACTCGCCGATAGATCTCGTCTCCTCTTTCCGTTTCTCGGTGTACCAGGAGAAGGCATCACCACACGTGTCCTTGCACCGATAATTGAACATACATCAAGGGCCAGACGACCGGCGGAACGGCGAAGAGGGGGACAGACGTAGATAATTCCGCGCGGAGGCAATTTGAGGCTTCTTCGGCGGCTTGGACGATATAAATTCAGTAAACGCCGTCATTAGGGTCCAATCCGAAATACCGGGCGTCTATTAAACCTGGAACTAAGATAATTATCTGTACTGTCGAGCCGAGAACCGAGGCCAAGCCTCGGTCCCGCATTGTTGCACTTCTTGCACATCCTGTCGCACTTTTCTGCTTTCTGTTTTATCATCGGCCTCTCTTCTCCTTCGTCTTCAGAGATCTTTCCTTCATCTAAGGGGCCGTCCATAAACTACGTTACCAATTTGAGGGGGGGGGGGGGGAAGTCACGCCAAAAACTACAGTTTGTAACAGTGTTGGGGGAGGGGGCGTCAGTGGAAGTAACTTTAGTCTCCAATGATACGTCAAAATCAATCAAAATTCGTCAAAATATAATTTAAAATTGGTCGATACGTTTCTGCTACTATGTCAGCCCTCATCAGGCCACAAATTTATTGCTAAAGAAAAAATTATTTACATCGAAGTTGAAACATTTACAAAAATCAACCAAAAATAAAAGAGAGCATACCTGATTTTGTGATGGTAAGAATCATCAAAGAAATTCATACAAATAGAAACTCCACTTAAAAAGTAAAAGTACTCTCTAAATATCAATCAGTGAAAAACTCACTGATTGAAATAGTAGTTGGACATTTCACTGATTAAATAAGTGATTCCGGACTTTTCACTAATCATTTCAGTAACACCAGAGTAAATCATGCGAGACATAACCTCTAGGTTTTCAAGTAAAGCGTTGTTGTTATTCTTTTACTTCTGTGTCAAAAATAATTTTCTTAGGAAATAAATATTTGAATTTTCGGACTGTAAGTGTGCTAAATTTACTGCCGGAAAAATATACTCTAACTCGTATAAAAAGTACTTACTTGACGGGTGTGTACATGACAGTCAAATCTTGAAAGTGAAGAAATATGTGAGGTTTTTGTCATTTAGAAGCATCAAATCTTTCGAAACTTTTTAATATTTGATCACATTTATGGGTTTTAAGTTTTTACTATGATTACTTCATTGAATCTACTAAAATCTTATTTTTCATGACTGCTAAATTGACGTGGTGCAGTGCTGCCAACTTTAAAAAGTGAAACTTTCACTGAATGATTAAGTAACTTTTCACTGGTTGTCAGTGACCGGATTCTAGCTATTTGAATCAGTGATATTTCATTGACAATCAGTGACTTTTCACTGATTCAGATTTAGAGAGTAGTAAAAATATCAAACATTTATAAAATGTTTAAAATAAAACAAAACTTGAAATATGAAAGAAGGACAAACTCATTAACGAGTCGTTGACAGATGACAGTGACAGACTGAGGAAATTATTTGTAGAAACTCTAAAATTGAGAAACCAATTATGAAGGTAAGTATACCATTGATGATAATACAGGTGGCGATTATACTATAATTTAGTAAGAGGTTTATATTGATCTGGAAAATTATTATGCTCGAATCTAATATTCACGTTACCATCATTTTTGTTAATGAAAAAATTTTCAACTATTTTTCTGCGGGCTGTGTTAGGTTCAACTGAAAGAATTTTATAATGTTCAAAATAAAATTTATGTCCAAGCTCTAAGTAATGTTCCGAAAGTGCAGTATTGTTGTTTATTTTACGCTGGAATTTTCACAGGTTTTTCTTTGGAGACAAAAATGAGTGCGTGGTTTCACAAACGATATATTTGCCATACTGAAATTACAGAGAGAGTTATAGTTTTAACAGGCAGATGGCGCCCTATGCGATACCCTGTATTTAAACTTAAATTCAAAACAAGTATGATTAGAAGTGCCAGGGTTCCTGATAGAATTTATGTGTTCACGTGAATGTGGAATTGCAGTCTTTACATGCAAATTCATAAACTACCCCAGAAAGCTTACCCCATGGAAGTGGGTCCTTGAGATTATTAAAATAACGGGAAAATTTATTAACTGGTTTATAAATAGTTTTGATGTTGAAACTTCTTAAAATATGTTGAATTTTTTCAGAAAGGTTTTTAATATAAGGTACAACAGTGAAATCAATAAAATTGTTAGACTTATTATTATTAATTTTATTTGCATAAAATTCGGAATTGTAAAAACGATGGGTTACTTTTTTTAAACAAAATTCAATAAGTGATTTTGGATAACCATTTTTTAAAAGTGTTTGCTTAATAAAATTAATATATTTGCTTCTAAATATAAGGTCTGAAATTCTAAACATTCTATGAAATAAACCAGTAATAACTCCAAATTTATGGCTGATAGGATGTGCAGAATTAAATTTTAAATATCTACCTGAAAAAGTTGTTTTTTGGAAACAATCAATTTTAAGTTCATCATCAATACGGACAATCAGTGTATCTAAGAAGCTAATTCGTGAGTTATTTTCTACTTCTATTGTAAATTTAATATTGGAGTTATATGAATTGAATTTATTCAAAATGAAATCAAGTTTATCATGGGGAACCGCAGTGATAATGTCATCGACATATCTGAAATAAAACGGAATTGAAACCTGCTTGTACATAAGATTGTTGAACTTAAAAAAGGTAGAATTAAGACAAATCTTAACCAAATCAATAAAATCAATCATCGGCACACTAGTAAACCTGCTAATCTCAGTCCATTTCGACTCAATATAGCTTAAAACTTTAGAAATTGGAATGCAGTTAAACATTGAGACAACGTCTAAAGAAATTAAAACATTATCGGATGGAATTTTTTGAAGTTTAATTTTTTGAACAAAGGATAAACTATCGGATATGTGATATGGTGTTTTTTCAGTAATATTATCAAGAATTTTAGAGATGAATTTGGATAAATTAGAAGTGGGCCTATTTATTGTAGAAAGTATTAATCTTAAAGGGTTGCTGTCTTTGTGTATTTTAGGCAAACCGTAAGCCCTAGGAGTAATACAAGAATAAGATCTTAAAGACTTTGCCTCAAGGTGACTGATGTAACCTTTTTGTTCCAAATTTGTAATTAATTTGTTGCATTTTCTTGTATAGTGGAAGTATATTCAAACTTGGAGATAGAATAAAGATTTTTATCTTGGAGCATAGAATTCAAATTCTCATTATATTCTGTTTTTGACATAGCAACTGTAACATTGCCTTTGTCAGCATTAACAAACATAATATCAGGGTTCTCAATTTTGAAGCTTCTAATACAACTTGTGTTAATTATATTATCAAAATTTTGTTTATTTTTTATTTCAATCTGAGAAACAAAATCTAAAATTGATTGAGTACATCGGTTGCGAATAACATTCTTAACATCTCGATCCGATTTGTAAATACCAGTTTCAATCGAAGAAATGAAATTTTGAACTTTTAAATCATTTATGTAATAATTATTGTATGAAAATGTTGGACCCAAGGAAATCAAATTTATAACCGCCTCAGGGATATCAATGTCAGTAAGATTTTTAAACCAGTTATTACTGTAAACAATTCTGCTGTTATGATTTTTTTTCTTTGGTAATGTTTCAAATTTATTGATAGAAGAAAGTTTTTTATTTTCAAAAAGTTTTTCAAATTTAAAATTTTAAAAAATAAAAAATTTATTTAAAATGTGATGTGGGATCATTTTTTTACAATAAATTCAACTTTATTTAATCTGGAATCAATTTGATTTAAAGAAAAATGAACATCTTTGATTTCAAGATTAAGAATGTTGATAGAAAATTGAAAGGATAAAGAACGTGAATGTTTTGAATTATTCTGATCGTTAAAACATAAATTTAAACGTTTAAGCTTATGAATGATGTGTAGCGGAATCAAACCAGAACGTCTGCAGCGGAGTAGAAAGATCCTTTGGTTGATAATGGTGGCCTTCTTATTGTTCAAATTAGACCATTCTCTTAATAGTCTTGCAAAATAATCTCCATAAAACCAAGAGATAGCCAAGAAGAAACCCCAGACACGGGATTATTATCAAGAAGTAACTTCAAGAACTTAGATAACGTTTGGTACGTTTCCTGATTATAAATCTGAACAAAGTTTGCGAATTTTGCGAAAGATGGCCCTCGACTGGTATAGTTCAATATTTACTGAAGGAGTTTCAAAATCCCTTTAATATTTCCAACTTCACACTCTTTACCCTATTCCCCTCTTTTTCCTTTTTAAAACATTCCTTTTCCCTCTGATTTCGAGAAACTTATTCTTTTTCTCGTTTTTTCGCTTAATAGTCCGGCAGATAGTGACCATTCTTAAAGAGAATTGTGACAATCGTGTCACAAGCAATCTTATTTTACATTTTAAGTATATGAGCCTTCAAAACATGTTTTAAAGATGGGAGGCATCCGCATGCTACTGGGCATTAAAAAAATCCATTTTACGGTCAGACTATGCAAGATATGAAAAAATTGTCAAAAACAAAAATTGTTTACCTCAAAAAGACATGAATTTTCTTGAGACTCATTTTTGATCAGACGCATAGGTTTTGTTTCAATCATAGAAAATAACATTAACAATAAACAATAAGAATGTGCCCACGCAGCGGGCAGATTTTAAAAATAATATTTATTATTATTATTTTATTAAAACTTTTTTTAACGAAAATTGGATGAAAGTTATTTTTTCACATAAATCATTCAACTTTTCCAATAATTATTACCTTATTTCAGTACATAAAAATGCCTCCGTTCGTGAAACGAAATGCATACCTTACCTTATACGCCGGACTATAAATGCGAACTGCATTTATGGAACCCAATAAGAAAATCCAACTATTTGTGGTTGAAAAAAGTCTACTATTATATTTTTGGTTCGGAATTCATCTCTTTTGGTTAAAAATTATACTATTTGGTCGGAAATTGAACTATTTGGTTAAAATTTCAACTAGTTTGTTTGAAAATCAATTTTTTGGTTAAAGATTCATCTCCTTAGTTTGAAATTTAGCTCTTTCGTTTTTAGAAAATTAATCATCTTGGTTAAAAAATCATTTTTTGGTGGAATGCTGAACTCTTTTGTTAAAAATTCATCTCTTAGGTTGAAAATTTAACCATTTTGTTGAAAAGTCATTTTTTTCGTTCGAGAATTAATTTTTTAACTAAAAATGTAACTTCTATTTTTGGTTAAAAATTGATTCTGTTTGTTTAAAATGAAACTGTTTGTAAATTAATCTGTTTTAATGGAGGATTCAGCAATGTTGTTGAAAATTCATCTTTTTTGATTGAATTCTACTCTTTTTGATGTCAAATGGAAATCTTTTTTAGTTAAAATACCAACTATTACATATTAACTATTCGGTAGAAAATTAACTTTTTTTGTTAAAAAATCATATTTTCGGGTTAAAAACTCAACTGTTTTGTAGACAATTCATCTTTTTGGCTTAAAAATTAAAAAATTTGGTTCAAAATTCATATTTTTTGGTTGCAAATTCAACTAATTGGTTGAACGTTGAACTGCTTTGTTAACAATTCAATTTTTTGAAGATTCACATCTTTTGTTGAAAATTTGTTGGAAGTGTATCCTTGATAAGTTGAAAATTCAACTATTTAGTAGAAAATTAATCTTATTCGTTAAAAATTCATCTTTTTAGTTGAGGATTCAACTATTTGGTTAAAAGTACATATTTTTGGTGCAATTTAACTGGTTGAAATTTTGTTTCTATTTCGTTGAAAATTGATTTTTATAACTGAAAACTTCACGATTCCATTGTTGATTCAAAAAATATATTTTTCAGTTGAAAATTCATCTATTTAGTTGAGGATTCAATTATTTTGTAAAAAATTCGTTTTCTTTCGCTTAACTGAACTGATTGAAAATTCGTCTTTCCGCAGAGAATTCGTCTTGTACGGTAGAAAAGTCTTGATTGAAAATAAACTCTTTTGTTAAAAATTCAAATGCCTTCTGAAAATTTGGTCTTTTGGGCTTGAAATTAAATTTTGATAGGACTTTAATTTTCATAAAGTCATCTTTTTTGGTGGAACATTCAACGTCCTTTTGGACTAAAAATTTATCTTTTATGGTATAAAAGTCATATGTATTGGTAGAAAATTAATTTTTATTTTTGAAAATAAAACTGTCTTCAAAAAAATCCATCTTTTTGGCTTGAAAATTTAACTATTTGATTAAATTTGAACTATTTAGTCTAAAGTTCATCTTTTTTGCTTGAAAGTTCAACTATTTTGTTGATAATATTGGTAAGGGGGCGGATAGCTCAAAATTGGAAACGTTGTTTATGGACGACCCTTAACTTGTTTCTTTCACCTGTCTTCCGCGATGTTAATGTGGAAAGGTGGATTTTTGTGGGTGGAGGCTGCTGAGAGGAGACGGGACGGCACCCAAGAATCCCAGCACAGCTGTACTCACGAGTTAGCCTCATGGTAAAAACGTTAAACTACGTTTTTTGGCAGGCGTTACATTTGTCGGATACCTTCTACGGGCAGCAGACCATGCGAAGCCAGCGAACTTTATAACCACCACCAAAAGCCCCGGGAATGTCGTACAGTTGTGAGCCGGTACAGACATACCTCTGTTACATACAGGGCTCGGACTCACTTCAGAGATCAAGAATAGTGTCAATAATGGCATGAATTTTGAAAAATAGTAGAAAACTAGTGTGATCTAATTAAAGAAATAATAAATTAAGGGGTTAACTATTTTTGAAGTCTACTACACAATATACAATATACATCTCCCATTAAATCGCGTGAAATCCTTCCGAACTTTTTAAAATATCCTAAAAGCTTTGAAATTCGTTGAAATCCTTCAAGAATGACTAAAAATCGGTGGAGATACTCTGAAATTCTTGGCAAAACTCGACAATCTTTACGTATCCCTTGAAATCTTTGAAATCCCTTAACAGCCGGAGAAATCCCTTGAAATCCAGGCCTCACAGTCCCTATGTGCTTGAAGTTCTGAACGTTCAAATGAACGAAATTTTTTACTGATGACTTTATAAACCAGAAAAAGTGCTCAAATGTTTGTTCACTTATATTGGAAATAATTTATTATTGAAACAGAATTATAATGCATACTTTAAATTGCAGTTGCAGCAATATTTATGAGTAAAATAGAAATCGGGAAAAACATTTCGTTCATTTGAACGTTCGGAACTTCAGGTACATACAGTCCCTATGGGATAAAATATAGGGACCAAAGGGTACTTTTAGTCACGCTCATAGGGTACTTTTTTCGCGCTCAAATGATACAAATTTCAGTATAAGACTTCAAAACAATTCAAGTTAAATTCCAACGAATTCGAATGAAGTAGAAACAATTTTAAAAGTCAAAAAAATCCATTGATTTCCGTAAAATTGGAATGAATTTAGAGAAATTTAGGATAAACGAGAAGAATTCGATGAAATTCATAAAAATTCAAGGTGAATTAAAAAAAATTTTAATGAATTGAAAAGAATTCAAGGTGAGGTTAAAAGACTTCAGGATCAATTAAATAAAAACTTTTAAAAATTAAAAAAAAAATCCATTGAATTAAGTATAATTGAGTAAATTTAGAATAATTCAAGTGAAGTAAAAAAATTCAAGGGAATCCCAAAGAATTTAAAAGAATGCATGGCCAATTTCAAAAAATAATTTCAAATCTCTTCAAATCTTTAAAACCCTACTAATTTGTGACTAAAAAAATGACTAATGACTACAAAACAATTCAAATGAATTGGAAAAAGGTTTAAAAATTGAAAAAACCCATTTATTTCTGTAAAATTTGAGTGAATTTAGAAGAATTTAACGGAAACGAGCAGATCTCGATGAAATGCATAAAAATTTAAAGTGAATTTTAAAAAAATTCAAATGAATTGAAAAAAATTTTAAAATATGAAAAAATTTTAAAATATGAAAAAATTCATTGAATTGAGTAAGTTTGAAATGAATTTTAGAAAAAATTAAAGAGAATTCAAAAAGAATTTGATGAAATTCCTAAAAACTTAAGGTGAGTTTTAATGACTTCAAGATGAATTAAACAAAAACTTTTAAAACATCCATTGACCTGAGTAAAATTGAGTGTATTCAGAAGAATTCAAAAGGATTTAAAAGAATTCAGGATAAATTAATACGAATTCACGGCGAATTCCAAATCAATTGCAAAACATATTGGAAAATCTCTTGAAATCTTTGAAACCCTACGAAATCCGTCACTTCTTGTGAATAAATTCTTTGAAATCCGTTAAAATATTAAAATCCCTTAAAATTATTAAAACCCTTGGAAA
Source organism: Andricus curvator (assembly GCA_932195095.1). Classification (NCBI taxonomy): domain Eukaryota; kingdom Metazoa; phylum Arthropoda; class Insecta; order Hymenoptera; family Cynipidae; genus Andricus; species Andricus curvator. Next base: position 47,061 of record CAKNYM010051000.1, read on the forward strand.
TCCCTTGAAAATGCCTTGAAATCTTTTAAAATATCATAAAATATTTCAAAGTCTCTCCAATTCCTTCAAACTATTGAAATAAATCAAACATTTCTGGGAATCTTTAGAATTTCCTAAAATATTTCCAATCCTTTGAATTTTTTGAAATCCCTTGAAACTTTTTAAAGCTCTTGAAAATGCATGGGAATCTTTTAAAATGCCCCAAAATATATCAAATCCTTTGAAATCTTATTAAATTGCCGAAATCAATTAAAAATTTCTCTAAATCTCTTAAAATAACCTAGAATATTTCTAATCCCTTAAAATCTTTTGAAATTTTTTAAAGCTCTAGAAAATGCTAAGGAATTTGAAAAATACCTTAAAATATTTAAATCCTATGGTCATTTTATCAATTAATCTGCCGAACCAATTATATAAAAACTTAAAAAAAACAATTGAATTATGTAAAATTGAGTAAATTTATAAGAATTCAAATGAATTCAAAAATTCAAAAGAATTTCAAAGAATTCAGAATAAATTAATAAGAATACAGGGTGAAATCCAAAAAATAATTTTAAATCTCTTCAAATCTTTAAAACCCTATGAAATAACTCACTTTTCTTGAAGAAATTTTTTTAAATCCACTAAAGTGTTATTAAATATCTTAAAATTATTATAATCGATTAAAAATTCCTTGGAATCTTTTAAGATTTCCTAAAATATTTCAAATCCTTTGGAATCCGACAAAATACCTCACTTCTCATGAACAAATTTTTTATCCACTAAAATATTATAAAATCCCTGTGAAATTCTATGATATTTTCTGAAATCCTGGAAAATGTATTAAAATACATTGAGAGTTTTAAAATCCCTTAGAGTTATTGAAATCCCCGGAAATCTTTTAAAACATCTTACGACCTTATAAATCCTGTAAAATCGTTTCATATCTTCCGAAATTCTAGAAAATTCTTTATCCTAAAATATTTCAAACGCTTCGAAATTCCTGCAAATTATTTAAATTAATTAATTATTCCTTGGATTCTTTTTAAATTCCCTAAAATATTTCAAATTCTTCGAAGTCCCACTAAACTACTAAAAACAATAAAAAATTAATTGAAATCTTTTTAAATAACCGAAAATAACCTCAAATATTTTAAATCCTTTAAAATCTTTTGAAATCCCTTGAAATTCGTTAAATCTCTTGCAAATGCCAATTAATAAAAAATTCCTCGGAATCTTTCAAAATATCCTAAAATATTTCAAATTAAAAGCTCTTGAACATGTCTTAGAAGTTTTAAAAATAGCCTAAAATCTTAAAAATCCCTTCAAATTATTGAAATCTATCACAAATTTCTCGGAATCTTTAAAAATAACCTGAAATATATCAAAAGAATTCAAGAAAATTCAGTGATGATTTGAGAAAAAAGTGACTAATAGTGACTGTGTGTGGCAGCCCTGATTATTTTTTTACAGTGACTTCTTACAGGAATTCCCTGGTTTTTTCTATTTTTTCAAAATACTCTTGGCAGCTTTGATCTTATTATAAATTTTTTTGAATTTCCATTAAAGAGCTGCAAATAGGGTACCATAGGGACCAAATCTTGAAAATAGGGTACTTTAGGGACCTTAACTGAATATAAGGTACAATAGGGGATATAGGGACCGGTCTGTGAAGCCTGGAAATCTTATAATTTTTGTTGAAATCCTATGAATCCTTTAAATCTAGTTAAATCCATCACAGAAAAAACTGAGGGTACGAAATGTTGCAGGTATCAGTCAAGCAGGGTAAACGCGAGGTGGGTACACCAAATTGAGGTAACCGTTCCGTGGTGAATCGCAGATATCTCCGGCGGACTCCGCTAGAGGCAGCACGTTACAGACCGCTAAACACAAAAAGTTAACTGAGTGTCGAGTAATCAGCTGACTATTACCCTGCTCGAACGATTACCTGCAACGTTTCGTACCCCCAGTTTTTTTCTGTAATTGTAGTTCCTTGAAATACCTAAGATTCTTAGATATCTCTAGAAGTCCCTTGAATTTTATTTTTTTTCTTTACTCCCTATAGTTCTCCAGAAATGCGTTGAAATCCCTTGAAATCTTTTAAATATCATTGAATCTTAAATCCTTAAATCTTGTGAAATCCCGTAAAACATCTTGAAATCCGTAGTATCTTTCAAAATTCATTTAAAAATTATGCAATATTTGAAATTGTGTAAAATATATCACACGAAAACTGATGAATCCGCTTGATATTCCTTGAAATATTTAATATTTCCTGAAATTCCTTAAAATCATTTATTTAGAACACCAGACAAGCTTAAAAATCCCTCGGTATCTGTTGAAAACTACGGAAATCTGTTAAAATCCCTTGAATTCTGTTGAATTCGCTTGAAATTTATATAATCTCTTAAATCTTTTGAAATCCCTCTTAATCCCATAAAAATCGAGTAAAATCTCGTAAAACATCTTGAGATCTGCAATATAATTCAAAATGCCTTCAAAAATGATGAAATCTTTGAAATCCTTTGAAATCCTTTTAAATCCTGTAAAATCCCATCAAATCTGATAAAGCCCCTTGAATTCCCTTAAAATATTAAATATATTCTGAAATTCCTTGAAATCTTTTAGAAAACCTGAAAAGCTTTAACATCCCTTGAAATCCGTTAAAATTTACCGAAGTCGCTCGAAAACTCTCAAAATTTTTGAAATACTTTTAAAAATGTCTATATCTTTGAAATCCTCTAAGACCCCATAAAATCTCATGAAACCCGTAGAAATTCCTTAAAATTTCATTCCATTTTATTAGCTCCCTAAAATACCTTGAATTCTTTAAAATCTTTTAATATCTTTGATACCTTTTTATAATCCCTTGAAATGTTTAAAATCTTTTGCAATTTCTTTGAATCTTGTAAAATACCCTAAAATCTCTTGCAATTTCTTTGAATCTTGTAAAATACCCTAAAATCTCTCAAATCCTTTAAAATCCATTGCAATTTTTTAAATCTTTGAAGTCCTTGGAGATCATATAAAATCACGTAGTAGTATACCATTAAGCCATTTCCCTTTCAGGGTAGGCGTGACACTACCCGATTTGGGTAGTGTTTCTAGGTGGATAGTTTCTTGTAGTAAATAACTACAAGTTGGGCTCACGACACCCACGATGTGCCAACAGCACGCAGTATTCTCGAATGGTCACCCATCCAAGTACTAACCGCGCCCAACGCTGCTTAACTTCAGTGATCTGACGAAAACTGGTTTTTTCAGCGTTGTATGGCCGTTGGCGTTGGCGATATACGTAGGTTTGGTAAAATCCCTTAAAATACTTTGAAATCCTGTTGATTATCTTGAAACTTGTAGTATCTCTTAAAATTTCTACAAAAACTTGGAAATCCTCTAAAACCACATGAAATATCTTGAAATCCCTTGAAATTCTCTGAAATCCCTTGGAAACTTTTAAACTACTCAAAAATTATTGAAACTTTATCAAATTCTTTCGAAATCTTAGAAATCCCTTGAAATATTTTTAAATCTTTAGAAATTGCAGTTTTAAGATGGTGGATGTTATTTTTAAATTAGTATCATTTTTTTCAAAATGGTAGCAAAATAGTTGCATTGTTAAAAAAAGTGTCCTGACGTGTCAATAGTGACCTGCTGTTAGGGACTGATTTGCTCTTTAAAAAGTTTCTGTTACATTCAAAAAACACTGACCATTATTTCTGACACATCCTCTCTTCATAAATTCATTTTTTTAAATATTAGAGTTTCGTCAAAAACTGTATTCAAAACAGTATTCAGAAATTAAAAAACTTTTCGTTGCTGATTTACAACTCAAAAACATCAGCATCTCGCATCAGCATAGTAATAATATACTGTAGGCCTTTTCCGGTGTTTTGATGTTTTTATTAAAATATCGCCAACATATTTCGACTCAGATCTGAGTCCTTTTCAAGCCGTAGTTTTCTAGAGGATACAATACATATGTACCTAAAGTACTGAACGTTCAAATGAGCGAAATACATTTTCCCAATTTTATTTTATTTCGAAATATTGTTTCCAAATACAAAAAAAAATGCATCATAAGTTTCTTTTATAATTGTATTATTTTCAATGTAATGAACCACAACTTTTCCATTGTTTCTACTTTAAAAAGCTATCAATAAAAAATGTCGTTCGTCTGAAACGTTCAGAACTTCAAGCACATGAATATATATCCTAAAAATTGATCTAATCAAAACCTTAGCTATCAGACGTTGTAGACCCAACCAAAAACTGAACGCACAATAAGCAACTTCCTGTTCAAGTTTTCAGAAAATACCATTTGTGATGTTTCCATAGCCTTAATGAATAATCCAAACAAAATATTTTATTCCTCCACCTAATCATCTATTAAATTTGTGTACCATATCAACATCAAAAAGATGGTTTGGAAAAGGTATTCTTAAACGCCAATATTTATTCTTGACATCTTACTTCCTTCTTCCGTAAAGGTAAGACGCAACGGGAGAGCCAAGAAGATAAGAAATGTGAAAGACCAATGGTCTATTCGAAACGCTATCTCCGTCACCGCGGGCTGAACGCTTAAATATAAATTTCTCAGTCAGCGATCCGATGCAACCGTTGCACATTGCTCATGGTAAGGAGGATAGCTAAGGAATGCAAAGCAGATATTTGAAATTCCATGGCTGCACCTATCCCACTAGATATCATGCGAAGCAAATACAAAAGGGTACAACTAAATGTCGGTTGTTCGTAAAGACAAAGCATTCTATATGATCGCCTATCTTCTATAATATTCGTTGTTAGAGTTGAGATATTGAGAAAAATTGATAATGTTTGCAGCATTAGTTGATTGAGGATTGAATCTTTTATTTTATTCGATGATTGAATTAAGTAATGGAAGGTGCGGTTCCTTTGTTGCAATAATTATCAAGTTTAATCTCTGAGGGAAATACTGTTCAACACTGTATCATAATTCTAAAATCTGGAAAAATTGATGTTCCTAAACTAGTACTGTGTGCTTCAAGCAATTAATCGTTTAACAAATTCCAAACAAACAAAAACGGTTAAATCAGCCAATGGTTAATCAAAGAAATTCAGCTAAAAGAGTTTTAAAAAATAAACGATCAAAAACAAATAATCAGTTAAGTAATGAATCACCTATGGTGAGAAAAGGATCGCGTTCGCGATCGTAAAATATTTAAACATTTCCGCACTTTAGGTGATTAATTTTTTGACCGATTATTTGCTTTGATTGTTTATTTGTTTCAGCTATTTTATTTGTTTCCGCTATTTTAACTGAATTTTTTCGATTAACCATTGACTTTGAGAGCAATATTTAGTATGATTTAATATCATCAATATCCAATTTCATGTTCTTCGAAATTCGTTATCCACAGGTATAAATCCAACAGATAACAATTTTTACATACCAATCAGCCAACAACTACAAGTTCTCTCTCTAATAATAATCTACAATTTCAAACGGATTGCGACAAACCATCATCTTCTAAACTTAATGGAAAATATCAATCTTTAGTTTTATTTCAAGTTTATTTATTATCAAGTTTTATTTGACTAGAATAAGTAATGAGAATAATGATTGATTATTATTTCTTCCCCATCCCAAATCTGTAAAACTAACTTCTTATCTTCCTTAGGTAGGTAATTGATAAAAACTAATTTTTCTAGAGCACAATACCTACTTCGTAATAATCTATACTTCCAACAGAAATATTGATCACTTCACACAACCAAACTACCAAACCATTATTTCTAAAACAAGAAAACTTTGATTTCTTAAAAGGTTAGAATACATGACAAAACTAATTTTTCATTTCGCAAACTTCAGATAACAAGCAACTGTCGATATTTTCTAATCCTCACGTTTGGAAATGGGACTTGTCCTTTGGGCAAACCATCATTTTCTAAATTTAATTGACAGTATCAATCATTGGTTTTATTTTAGTTTAATCATTATTATCATTAGTATTATTTGACTACCATAAGTAACGAGAATAATGTGCATCTAAGGAAAAGCTGACATAATCACACCATACTTGCTACAATGGTACTTAATTATTATTCCCATCCCTTTCTAAATCTTTAAAGCTAACTACAGACCTTCCAGAAGGTTCAGAACTAAAAATCGAATAAACCTATAGCTGAAAAACAGTTTTACTAAAGCGCAATACCTACTTTTCAAAAATCTATACTTCCAACCAAAATATTTATCACATAATAGCCAATCTACTAAACCAATATTTTCAAGACAAGAAAACTTTGATTGATTTTAAATGATTAGAATAGATGACAAAACTAATTTTCCATTCCGTAAACTTCAGGTCACATGCAATTGTCAAATTTTTTAATCCTCGAATGTGGCAATAAGAATTGTTTATGGGAACAGAGCATCATCTTCTAAACTTCATTGAAAACGTCAATAATTTTTTAATTTCAGTTTAATCATTATCATTAGTGTTATTTGGCTAAAATAAGTAATAAAAACAACGACTATCAATAGAAAAATCTAAGATGATCACACAATATTTGTAACAATGCAACAATGGTCTTCTTTTAAAAATCAACCTTCTTTATTATTCCCATCCTTTCCCAAATCTGTAAAACTAACTTTCCATCTTCCAGAAGTTTGGCAACTGAAAATCGAACAAGACTATAGCTAAAAATCAATTTTCCTAGAGCGCAATACCTACTTTCCAATAATCTATACTTTTATCCGAAATATTTATCACTTCAAAGCCAATCTAGCAAACCGAAATATTGATCACTTTACATAACCAAACTACCAAACCAACATTTACAAAACAAGAAAACTTTGATTGCTTAAAAGATTAGAACACATGACAAAACTAATTTTTCATTCCGCAAACTTCAGATCACAAGCAACTGTCGATATTTTCTAATCCTCACGTGTGGAAATGGAACTTGTCCTTTGGGCAAACCATCATTTTCTGTACTTAATTGAGAGTATCAATCATTGGTTTTATTTTAGTTTAATCATTATTATCATTAGTGTTATTTGACTACCATAAGTAAAGAGAATAATGGTCATCTAAGGAAAAGCTGACATAATCACTCCATACTTGCTACAATGGTACTTAATTATTATTCCCATCCCTTCCTAAATCTTTAAAGCTAACTACAGACCTTCCAGAAGGTTCAGAACTCAAAATCGAATAAACCTATAGCTAAAAAACAGTTTTACTAAAGCACAATACCTACTTTGCAAAAATCTATACTTCTAACCGAAATATTTATCACATCACAGCCAATCTACCAAACCAATATTTTCAAGACAAGAAAACTTTGATTGATTTTAAATGATTAGCGTAGATGAAAAAAAAAACTAATTTCCTATTCCGCAAACTTCAGGTCACATGCAATTGTCAATATTTTCTAATCCTCAAATTTGGCAATGCAACAATGGTCTTCTTTTAAAAATCAACCTTCTTTATTATTCCCATCCTTTCCCAAATCTGTAAAACTAACTTTCCATATTCCAGAAGTTTCGCAACTGAAAATTGAACAAGACTATAGCTAAAAATCAATTTTCCTAGAGCGCAATACCTACTTTCCAATAATCTATACTTTTATCCGAAATATTTATCACTTCAAAACCAATCTAGCAAACCAATATTTCCAATTCCGTTCGCTTCTTTCCACTAAAAAAGTATTACGACAGAAAAGAATTTGAGGTCGAAGGTGATTACTGAAGACTGGTCGAGGACGGTCCTTGGCTAGAGGCTCGTCCAGAGGGAACGAGAGACGTAAATCTACGAGAGGAGGACAAGAAGTCAAGGAAGAAGATGGCTGAGAAGAAAGAAGGGTGGAGGATCTAGTAATTAACGAAGCTGTTGCGATCGCAATCTGGCACACGAGCCGCCGGGAGCGCAAAACCCTTTCGAGAGGAAGTGAGAGGGAAAATAAGGAGGTAAAAACGCTAGAAAGAGGAGAAGCAGAAAGGTGGAGAATAGAAAAGGAAGAGAGTAATAAGAAATGAGATGAAGAGAGAGAGAGTGGAGTCACATGCCTAGAATATTAATGTAGCATCCCTCATTGTCTCAGAGTTCTCTCACCCATGGCACCGGCGCTATACTCTATCCTTTTCTAAGATCATCTCAGTTACACCTACCACCTTTCACTCCCATCTGTTCCACGACCTCCTCCGTCGGTAACCCAACACCCTGAACTAAGTATTTATCAACAGTGTGTCCGCAAGCTAAATGGGAAGGTAGGTCGTTAAGTTGAAACTGTAGTGCCGACGGCTGATTAACGTACTGATTGTGGACAATCGACAACACCCATTCCCACATGTGAGGGTTAGAAAATAGTAAAAATTGCTTGTAACCTACAGTTTACTGAATGGAAAATTAGTTTTGACATCTATTCTAATAATGAAAAGCAACCAAACTTTTCTTGACACAATACAAATTTGATTGTTTCAACAAAAGTCGAGTTTGGCTTAAAAACTTCTCCTTACAAAAGAAATTGCTGAACGAAATAACCAATATTTTTCAGAACGATTCAAGTGATATTGACCTAGAGCCTAGAGTGCCTAGACTATTCCCAGTAAGTGGCCGTCCATAAACAACGTAACCAATTTTTTCAGATTTAGTTTGTTGCTGTAATTAAGCTAAGACATCATCACCTGCAGTAATAACTTGCTTCGTACTAAAATGTAAAGAAGACGAGTATAACCATTACGCAAGTACAACTAAGCTATTCCTAGGTAGACGCATGTTGCATATAAGGCAAAATTGAGAGAGTATGCAAATTGTAGATGGTAATGAATGCCCTTTAGATTCGCAGCTACCTCGAGAATACGTTGGGACACTTGGTACACCCTTGACACAAGGACAAGTTCTTGAGCTAACAAGTCCCTTGTGCTCTTCACGCATGGTATACCGACCAAAGTAACGACATAAGTACATGGGGGTCTTTGACTCCCCCGATTTCGACTATATCAAAACGAGACTCTGATTATTCTCAAGTACTTTAAGCTCCTTTGGTTAAATCAGTAGCAATTAGTCTCGAACATCAAGTAGACCATCCAGATCAAAATCTGCTTAAGCCGCATTTGGAAACTCAAAGAGCCGAACACTAGTGCTATTACGTAGCTTTAAAGTTCGGCGAAATAACGAATTTCCAAGCAAATTTGAAACCCAAATTTCAACTGTTTGGAACTTAGCGGACCAAAAACTATGATACTGATTTGTATGCTTCTTGATGAATCAAGAAAATTTGGGAGGTTTAAACTATTAGCAAAAAATCTTAATAATATCTCTTAAACTGAACCAGCGAGATTTCACTGCTTGAAATCTCGCTAATTTGGTTTAAGATATAACAAGTTGGGTTCTTTAGTAATAAAATCTATCATTTTCATATGCCAAAAAAGGACAAATTAAAAATTATAACATGCAATCTTAAAGAAGTATTCGTAGGGTAGTTCACATTTTTTTCTTCGAATTTTCATGTTTATCCCCGCTTCTAAATTTTTTCAAATACACACGAAAGTAAATCCGTATTTTTGGTTGAAAAAAATTATATTTAAAGGTTCCGTAAGCCCCACACGTATTTCCCATAAGAAAAAAAGACGTATTGTACACTTTATTCAGGATCGTCAATATTAGGTGTATCGAGTTGACCCTCAACATTTTTCGTCACAATTCGCCATGGAATACAAATCAAAAATTACTTTTCAAATTTCACCCCATAGGTCTATTTTATACGGTCCAAAAAAACCCGCATGAGTGAAAAATTGGGTTTTGCGAGTTTTTGATGCTAATTACTATTTTGTTGCGGTTTATTTTAGTATAACTTGTTTCTAATATATCAAATATTACTATACTGATAATTAAATGTTTGAAGAAATTGTTCAAACAATTTATTATTGTTTATAGCGATTTTCTCGTAAAATATACTTAGAAAGTTGGGTTTTTTCCAAATTTTTCAATTTTTTAGTTAGAGCAAGGCAAAAATCAAAGTTAATAAAAATAATTTTTAAACAATGTATTATTATTTATCAAGATTCGCGGTAGTGAATAGCTGCCAAGTAAAAAAGAAATTAATATCTTTTTTCGAAAGAACGCTAGTTATCGTAGCCTACAATTTTAAACCGAATCGTCTAAAAATATCAGGATAAATTGAACATGATGAAGCTCCAGGAGGATTTTTCAAGAAATTTTGATTTAATTATTACTTCTAGAAATATTTCAGTTTGGATGTCCGAAATTCGATTTTTCAATAATTTAATAAAACCTGGAACCTAATTATTGTATCGATTATATCTAACATTTCAATATGATTTTGTCAGAGGAGGCTCAAAGATATTTTTAAAGAAATTTGTATTTATCAATTATTTTTCAAAATTTTGCACTTCAATTTAAAAAAATCGATTTTTTAGTAATTCACTCAACCTGGAGCTTACACTATTGAACCGATTTATACAAAAATTACAACATAACTCCGTTTAATGAATATCTAGGACGAATGTCTCGTGAAATTTTGATTCATTAATTATTTTTCAATATTTTCTACTTTTAATGTAAAAAATTAGATTTATTAATTCAGTTCTATTTTCATCTATAACTAGGGACTCTATGTATTTGATTTGTGTTAGTATTTACAATATTTATTATCTTTTCCATAAACATATATTATAAAAAATTTGGGTCTGTGTTTTTGGTACCGTCAAACGGGGTAACTTCGGACATGTGGGGTAAATTCGGACACTCTTAAATTGATAGTTTAAATTACTTCATAGGGTTTTAACCAGAATCTAGAACCATTTAAGGCTTTAACTGGTTCTAGATTCTACTTAAAACCCCCTTAAGTAATTTAAACACTGAATTTCAGTGAGCTACTCTCAGCAAAATGCTTGTTTGAATCAAATAAACATTTGTTTGACCCTATATTGAAAACAGGATTTATTTAATTCAAATAACATTTGTTTAAGTTGAACAATGATGTGTTTGAATCAAATAAACGTGACCCATTTTTTATTTTTTTCATACAAAATATTTTTTAGAGGTTATATAATTACTAATATCCTGAGGGATTGTTTAGAATTCTTTATTTAAAAAAACGTGTTTATTTCTTTGCTAAAAGAAAACTTTTGAAGGAGTTAAGCCCAGATTGAAACATTGAAACATTTCATTTATATTGGAAATAATTTATCAGTGAAACAGAATTATAATGCATATTTTAAATTGCAGTTGGAACAATATTTATGAGTAGAATATAAAGGAGGAAAAATATTTCGTTCATTTGAACGTTCGGAACTTTAGGTACATCATTATTGCCTTTTATTTTAATTTATTGTATTTTATTTGAAAAATACATTTCCACCAGGGATGCTTTAAAAACTGAACAATTCTAAACTTGAGGACACGAAGATTATAATATTTTAGAATAACGGATTCAAAACTTTTAAATTGGAATCGTGAGAAGAAGATAAAAGGTATAAACAGGAAGATCAGGCTAGGTCAGAAAAACGTTATTTTGAAAATCAAAAAAAGAATTTTATGCGAAATTAGTGTACGAGAATCCTGAAAAACATAATTAATTGGAAATTATTAACCTTGGTTCTACGCATTAGCAAAGGAATATGTTTGAAAAACTTCTTATTTACAGCTTTTTATTAGCGGTGTGAAGTTGGCCCCCCCAAATAAAGAATTTGAAAATATTGT
>CAKNYM010051000.1:68744-127282 GCA_932195095.1 Andricus curvator
ATAAACTTTTCAAATTTTTCATTTGGGGGGGCCAACTTCACACCGCTCTTCTTATTAGCTGATCCGTAGGAGATAAATCAGGTCTAATAAAAATATTGTTTTAAAAAGCAATCATTTTAAAACCTACAAAATAAAAACAGAATTGTTCATTCTGAGTAACATATTTTCCATTTCCAAAATGTTGGTTCTGCAAACTACAGTCTACTTTAACATTCAATGTTTACGACTTTCTTCCTTTTTCTGAAGCAAGGGGTTTTAAAAAAAAATCCAATTTCAAGAAGTCAACTTTTGATTTACGACTATCGAATAAATTTATCTTTCGAGTTTAATTTCTCGATTGAAACGTTAGCAATTTTTTCGCTGTCAAGGTCCTTCAAAAGCTCGTATTCCTCACTGTTATCATTCTATAAATATTTAGTTTCTTATCAAACCTAGTTATTTCACCATTTTTTTTAGTAAACAAATCTTTATTGGAAAATATTGTCTTAAAATTCAGTTTTCAAGATGATGGTAAAGGTGACATTCGCTTTCTTACTAAGACATTATTTATATTTAAAAAAATACAAATACTTTCAGCCATATTTTATTAAATACAATTTAGTTACGTATTACCCAAGACACACGAATTACCAAATAATTAAAAGCTGTTAAATAGAAAAGAAAGAAAATTAAAACAATATGGAACACGCAATCATTAAAATATATAAAAAGCTATGTCATCTAGTACAAAAATATTAATCAAAAACTTTATTTTTACTAATTTTCTTTCAATTACAAGCAAATATATCTAATTAATTAGTATTGTTTATACATTTTTCTAGATTTTTCGACAAGCTAAACGTTACCTAAAATAACCTAAACATTTTGAAGAACGAGTGTGATCATAATAAGCGTTAATAAAATATAGCATAAAATGAGATTATACAATTTTTTTGTAAAATCACTTAATTTTATATTTTTAACAACAACTTTCAAAATTAAAACCCTTTACTAAAGGTTTTAGGTAGTTTTACTTCTTGTATAATCTGTCGTTAAATCGAGAAAAGTAGATCATCAAATCTAACTTTAAAATTTTGTACTGAATTTGTGGGTAGCAGTAATTTCATAATTGTGAAAAACTTTGTATTTATGGATATTTTTTTTAAATACCCCAAAAACTTTTAACTTTTTTAAATCTTTAGAAAAAAATACCTCAAAATATTTGGGAATCTTTTGAAATATTTGAAATCCTTTAAAATCCCTCAATTCTTGTGAATAAATTCTTTGGAATATTATAACATCCCTTCAAATCCCCTTGATTTACATGAAATCTGATGATATTCCTGGAAATTCATTGACATTTTTTCAATCTCTTGAAACTTTCTTTGAATCTTTTAAAATATCCTCAGATCTTTCAAACTCTTTAAAACCTCTCACATTTTTTTAAATCTTTGAAAATACCTTGAAATTTTGAAAATTTCTTCTAATATTTAAAATGCTTTGAAATCCTTTAATTCTTGTGAATAAATTCTTCGAAATTTCATTTTAGGAAAAACCCCACGAATTTTGCACGTAATTAAAAATTCTTTCTGTATTACAACTGATCTTAGTTTTTTGCTAATTAAATAAAATTCGGTGAGCCAAGACACTTCACAAGGAAAATTAATCTTTCGCAGGATCAAAAAAATTCTAATCAATGTTCGAAATTTCATTAAATATTGAAATTATCTCTATTGTTTTAATATCTTCTTGCAAAATTGTTCAATCTCATAGTAGCTATTCTAATTTGACGCAGAATTTTATTATACTTGTTCTCCCTCACATTATAACAATAATTCTAGGTATCATAAACAAACAAATTTCCTCTAAAATCGTGATCGTTTTGTGGGAATTTAAAACAAAATCTTATTTTTTAATTTGGGAATATTATCTTCTTACGCATCAGTAAAAAACTAAAATAAAGTTAAAACTTTTTATTTCCTGTTTTTCTACTAAACTGTTTTTGTTTTCAATTTATAAATTATTACTTATTGCGAAATCTTAAACACATTTGTATTTGTGTCGAATTGTAGCAACGACTGTTATTATTCTACAAATATTCCGTTTCTTGTCAAACCCGGTTATTTCACGAGTTTTTTTTAGTACAAAAATCCTTATTTGAAGAAGATAGTCTTAAGTTTCATCTTTCAAGATGACGGGAAAAGTGGCTTTTGCTTTCTTACTAAGTAATACTTCAACTGCATATATTAAAGATAATTAATAAGAAATTTATGAAAATAAATTAAATTAATATAAGACATGCTGTATATTACTTCAATTAATTAAAACATTATTTATTGATTTTCGTAACATGCAAATGGTACTCTATAACGTTTTATAATTATTTATTTACTTGACGTAACGAATTACCGACTGTCCCATATGTTTCTCTGAGGCTTCTTATTTTTAATCAAAAGAAGATATCTCGCTAAAATTTTGAAAACGACATACAATCTATCAAATAACCGTTGTCACGCCCATTTGAGTTTGTATTTTGTTTAAATAATGCAATTTATTTTAATTTTCACAATAGAATCTACTTGAGAACAGGGCTTTAGTACCCCTAGCCTGTATCACCCAGAGTACTAAACCCCTGCTTTTAATTACTTTCTAAGTTAAAAATTAATAAAATTACATTATTTAAACAAATAACGAAAAAACCTATCTAGCTTAACTGCAAATATTTTATATCGCTTCATAATGAAACTTGATCTCACTTATATGAAATTAAATGTGGAATAGATGCAAATGTTTATTTTTTATTTTTAAAGCGATTGCAACTTCATACGTGATTACCTTTGTAGTTCATGTTGAAGGAAAATGACTGGAAAAACAGTCTAAGAACTTAATTATTTTATTATTTTACGACTTCTATACTTATATTCTACACTGGATGACTCCTTAAAATTAGGAAATTATCATTGTTACATATTGTACATTTTAAAAAACTTTAAAATTTTATGTAAAGATAACCTAATCTTGCTATCAAAAACTTGAATGAATCAGAAGTTGTCGAGAAATGCCATGCTATTCAACAAGTTAGAGAAAAGACAAAGGTAGTAAAAAAGTGGCGACGATTGTTGCTAACTTCATATCATCTCGTGTCACGATTTACCTTTTTCATATTAGGCCACCACTCAAACTTGAAAAAAAATCCAGGCTACTTACCGGTTTTCCTGATCGAAAATTACATTTTTCCCAGTTGACCTTTAAGCGTTAAATAATAACTATTCAATACAAATTGCTTTATTATGTTACTATTGAAAATAATTAAATACTTTATAGCTTCAAAGTAAAATATATAATATAAATTATTGTAAAAGTGATTTCAGACTTCACATGTCAAAATTTCAATTTAAAGATTTAAAGAATTTTGAAATGCAGTTTTGAAGACTTGAAAAATTACAAAACAATTTGAAGCGTTAGAAATGCAACAGTTTCGATAAAAAAGATTCGAGTTGACCAACTGTGAATATAAATTAATTAGTGATTTCTAAAATTGAACGGCAGTTCGATTATGAAAAATTGATTAATAATAATTCATTTTACGAGACGATTCTGAATCTGTTACAAATTAAACAATTTACAGATTTTAATATTAAAAATTGAACTGTTTTAATTCGAAAGTCTTATTAGTTAAATAAATGGAAACGTCCGATTGGAACTTTATAAACTATTTTCAATTTTCAAATAATTTCAAATTTATAGATTCAATTAAAAAGGACATTTTTGCAACATTTAGCAATATTTAGTTGTTTATTTAAAATCAGAAATAATTATAAATCAAATATTCGAAACTAAACAATTTGAAACTGAATTGTTTCAAAAAGAAAAGCCTAGAATCGTTGAAATTTCAGAGTGCTAAATTTCAACTGTGAGCGTTGAGAATTTTAACTCTTTCATTTTTTTTATATTTGTAAGTAAAATTTTTTTGTTTTGATGTATAAATAACAACTGAACCATTATTGATTTCAAACGACATGAAATAAAAATAATTTAGCTTATAATTTAACAAGTGTTTTATTTTATAAACAAAATTTAAAATCGTAAAATTTCCATGTTTCTAACTTAAAATGGCTTCAAATGATATAATTTTCAACATTTAAAATTTTCTTGATTCACTCTTCAATTTAGATCATTGCATTGAAAATGATAGCGTGGATTTATATTTTTCAACCACAAATCATTCAACTGTTCAATGTACAAAAGTTTATGAATAACAAACTTATCGGCCAAAAAGGCAGAAAAAACCAGCACATGAAATTTCTCTGTGTTTGGCCACTCAATCGTGTGATTTAATAATAATAATATAATTTTACGCAAAAAATACATTTAAATCTAAATTTATGGCCACAGATTTCTGGGTTCTTTTCATGAATTCTCGACGTACCTGAAGTTCAGAAAGTTTAAATGAACGAAACATTTTTTCCCAGTGTTATTTTAAAAAAGTATTATTCAAACTATAAATAAAATAATGCATTTTAAGTTTATTTCGTAATCTGTTATTTGCAATATAAATTGAATCAATATTTCAGCGCTGTTTCTAGTTTGCAAAGCCATCAGTAAAAATTTCGTTCATTTGAACGTTCATAACTTCAAGCACATGTTTCCCAAAAATTGTAAACTAAAAAAAATATGTTTTTAAACCACTAGAACGGACCAAATGTATGCAGCAACTGATACTACAAAATTTCAGAATATGTGTAAAGAGAAATTATCATGCCTACTAAAATGCGGAGCAAGTGAGTTGCTTAGAAACACATTTTCTTCTTTTGTGAGGATTTATTTTTTAAACATCTAAAATACCCCTGATATTTTTTTACCATTTTTTCAGAAGTATCACATGTTTAAAAGCATATGATTATTTAAATTATAATAAATATTAATATCTATTTCAGTTATGGAAATAGGACATCAAGGAAAGTGTACGAAATCAGAACCTCAACCTCGGGGGCCATTCACCTTTAACGGAATCCCAGCTACTATGTCACAGTTAATGTTTCAGTAATAATAAAGGGGAGGAATCAGCCTAAACTATTGTGCGCATTTGCTTTTCAAAGGAACAGTATTTCGAAAAAAAGTCTGCGTACAAAATTTAAAAACGACCGCAACCATGATACTCCTTGAAATACACTGAGAAAAAAATTATATTGAATCCACTCGTTCAAAAGCAGATATTATTGTTTTTTTGCTTTCTTAGTCTAAGTTATTATAATGGAAGGTTTTATTGGATAATGTCAATGCAAAGTCTACAATGTTTTTTATAATACCAATTTTATGTTGTAACGGATGGTTAGAATGAAAATTTAAAAATCTACCAGAATATATATTTTTACAATGCCAATTATTTTGTAGATTATTGTTATCATCCCTGATGATTTCAACATTCACAAAACAAATGGCATTGTCTTCTGCTTCAATCATGTGGAAATTGGGGTCTAGGGTGATATACATTCAAATTTTGGATAGTTTCTTCAACTTTGTCGTCTGGGATGATCAGAATAGTGTAATTGATAAAAACTAATTTTCCTATAGCACAATACCTACTTCGTAATAATCTATACTTCCAACAGAAATATTGATCACTTCACACAACCAAACTACCAAACCATTATTTCCAAAACAAGAAAACTTTGATTGCTTAAAAGATTAGAATACATGACAAAACTAATTTTCCATTCCGCAAACTTCAGATCACAAGCAACTGTCGATATTTTCTAATCCTCACGTGTAGAAATGGGACTTGTCCTTTGGGCAAACCATCATTTTCTAAATTTAATTGAGAGTATCAATCATTGGTTTTATTTTAGTTTAATCATTATTATCATTAGTATTATTTAACTACCATAAGTAACGAGAATAAAGGCCATCTAAGGAAAAGCTGAAATAATCACACCATACTTGCTACAATGGTATTCTTCTAAAAATAACATTTAATTATTATCCTCATCCCTTCCTAAATCTTTAAAGCTAACTACAGACCTTCCAGAAGGTTCAGAACTAAAAATCGAATAAACCTATAGCTAAAAAACAGTTTTACTAACGCACAATAATTACTTTGCAAAAATCTATACTTCTAACCAAAATATTTATCACATCACAGCCAATCTACCAAACCAATATTTTCAAGACAAGAAAACTTTGATTGATTTTAAATGATTAGAATAGATGAAAAAAACTAATTTCCCACTCCGTAAACTTCAGGTCACATGCAATTGTCAATATTTTCTAATCCTCAAATTTGGCAATAAGAATTGTTTATGGGAACAGAGCATCATTTTCTAAACTTCATTGAAAACGTCAATAATTTTTTTAATTTCAGTTTAATCATTATCATTAGTGTTATTTGACTAATATAAGTAATAAAAACAACGACTATCAATAGAAAACTCTAAGATAATCACACAATATTTGTAACAATGCAACAATGGTCTTCTTTTAAAAATCAACCTTCTTTATTATTCCCATACTTTCCCAAATCTGTTAAAGTAACTTTCCATCTTCCAGAAGTTTCGCAACTGAAAATCGAACAAGACTATAGATAAAAATCAATTTTCCTAGAGCGCAATACCCACTTTCCAATAATCTAAACTTTTATCCGAAATATTTATCACTTCAAAACCAATCTAGCAAACCAATATTTCCAATTCCGTTCGCTTCTTACCACTAAAAAAGTATCACGACAGAAAAGAAGTCTGGGATGATCAGAATAGTGTCACCCACGTGTCTGTAATAAACTGGTATTTTGAATTTAAGACTCATCGGCGTTCCGTAGGTTTTTTTGTAAAAGGAATTGTTGAATTTCAAGAAATTGACTCCTTTAAGAACCAAATCTAAGGGAATATTTGTAAATAGCGATTAGACGTCGAGAGAAACAAGAACATGATTGCCAGGAATTTTATTTTTAATTATGGATTATTTAAAGTCTATTGCATTTTTTATAAGAGATTTTGGTTCGCCAAAGCATCACAAATAATTTTGATAAAGGCCTTAGCCAAAAAGTAAGTAGGAGTATTGAAACAAGATACTACTGGTCTTAGTGGGTTTACTTTGTGAATTTTAGGCAAGCCATACAATCTGGCAATGTTAGTATTGTCAGTTATAAACAATTTTCTAGCGGTGTTATTACCTAAAAAAACCTTCTTTTCTCAACACATTCGTAACTCTAAATATAGCGAATTACTATCGATTCTTCGTAATTTCTTTTATCATTGATCATCGCATTTACTTTGTTTTTGTCCTCTTGAATCTCCATCACCACTGTAACATGGCCTTTATCAGCACGTATAATAAGTAATTCTTTGTTATTTTTATGAAGTCTTTTTTATCCTTTATGCCTCTAGCTATTTTCCTATACTTCAGTGATCTTTTTTTCATACATTCTGAAGCGATTAACAGTATTTTGTGTCTAAACTCTTCATGTGACTCAATTGGAATTATGTCAGAAAGATTCATTAAACAAGGATCAGCATTAATATCGTTATTATTGCAACTTCTTTCGATTCTACGTTTATTTAAGACTATGGTTTCACAACCTTGGTTTACATGCTAAAGCATTTGGAATTGAAAAATGGATAAATACCATATTTCATAATAATTACTTACAAAGAGGTGGAATCAGCAGTATCCCAAAAATGGTATGCAATTTCTGGACTCACCTGAAACAAAAGATAGAAATGTATTTGTTTGTGGTTCATAAGAATATAAATAAATCTTTAAATGAAATCAGAATGAAGTTTGCAGTTCTAACTATAAATATATACCCTGGTGCACCCAGCAAAAATTTGTAGTTTCTGCTAAAATTATTTTGGTAATTTTATACGTTTTAAAAAAATTGTTGAAAATTAGAAAAATGATTCCGCCACAAACTACCGATTTTTGTTAGTATTTGCAAGTGATTACAAATTTTTTCAAAAAATGACAATTTTCACATTGATTCGAGAAATGACGAGAACAGGAGTGCAGATATAACTTCTGATAATAAAAGCCCTACGGTTCAAAGTTGTAGAGGGCAATCACATAAAAATCGATAATGTCATTAATCTTCTGACTAACATTGTTAATAATAGGCATATAATTGGCTTCTCGATTTCGTGATATGTTTCCTCTCATAAAGATTGAATCATGCGATTCTCTTCTTGGAAGGAAGGAGTTGTTCTTGGTTCCGAAGCTCATTAACATATCTTTCGTTTGATTACGAATCGTTCGCGAACTATTTACTTTCTTCGCTGTTTATGGGTCTTAATAAAATGAATCTGAAAAAAATATACGCAAAAGTCAGTTTCAACGGTTCCTGATTTTATGCGGTTTATTTTACGGTACTCACGAGAGACTTAAAATAAATTCAATCCAATTTTTGTATTCTGCCGTGCTGATGAAGAAACTATACAACTGCATTTTGACCAAAAATAAGTTTTTTATATCGTTGGATTCGTTATGAAAGGACGAATTTAAGTATTCTAATCATTATTAAAAATTGTAATTAAAAATCGTGATAATGAAGTCTTGATTAGCATATCTCCAGCGATTTTCGAGAATTCCTGATGAAGAAACAATACATCTGCACAAAAGTGTAGCATATCTACACGAATTCCTGGATTTGGAACAGTTTGAGTCCTCAGATCCTGATTAAAAAAAACACACATCTGCGCAGATGTGTCTTTTTACGAATTCTGGATATCGAATAGGACATGTACATGATTCGAGGAAAAAACGTTGAAACGCCGATCCTTGTAAAAAAAACACATCTATATTTTTTATTTCAAAGCAAAATTAATTATAGTCGAATAATAATATAATGATTATTAATTACCATAAATAATTATAAAAATATAAATAATACATTATGAAACTGTTAGAGACTATTGTAAGCGTTTGGTGATATTAGAAAAAGTGTTAATTTGTAAAATAAATTTTCAGAAAATTTGACAAGGTTTTAAATATTCACTGGAATCATTTTGCCGTAAATAAAGATAGAAGAATTATTTATAGATATTGTTTTAAAAATACAAAAAGTAAATATTTTTATTGTTATTTTATGATGCTATTCATTTAATTAAGATTTTTGCAATAAAAAACTAAAAATGTAAATGTAGGATATTAGTAATACAATTTAAAAATATTACTAAAAAAATATTATTCAAAACAATTTCAACATTTTATAATACTTCAAAAATGTCGACATAAATTCAGTAGAATCTATAAAATCCACATATTAAATATCTCATGCTTTAATTAATATTATTTGGTGTTAGAATTTGTCATTACACTTGAGAATCATAAAGTGCCGTAAGGATAATGATAAGCGGAACTAAATGGTTTTAATAAGCAATTAATAATTTGACCAAAGTGTGTACATTCTTTTATTTTATTTTGTACTTATAAAAATATTTAAATTATCAAATTGATTACTTTTGTATTATTAACTTTATCGATAATTTTATTATTTATTAATTGTAGGAAAATTATGCGGCTTCGCTTATAAATACAGTTACATAGTTTCTTCATCAGGACGGCAGTATTGAGATAGTAAAGGGTCCCAGCTTATAAACATGGTAAAAGTTTAAAGTTTTTTTAAACAATAAAAGACAATACTAAGCCGTTCTCCACAAAAGAACATCTAAGACGACTTAGGGTTTGGCACGAAACTACCAAAGAAACTCCTCAAAATGTGTTTT
Source organism: Andricus curvator (assembly GCA_932195095.1). NCBI lineage: Eukaryota > Metazoa > Arthropoda > Insecta > Hymenoptera > Cynipidae > Andricus > Andricus curvator. The sequence goes on from CAKNYM010051000.1 coordinate 78,440, forward strand.
TACAAACCAAAAAGTACATATTTTAGATTGTGGAAACATCTTACACGGAAAAAAATGTGTAGTTCAAACAGAAAAATTCTGTAAAATCAAATCAATCGAACTGAAATATATTCGATTAAAGTAATTTTTATTTTATAAACAGCTGACAGAATTCGGAGAAATGAAATAAGTTTTAATCCAAAATTTAAAAAATTACAAAAGTTTAATAATTAGTTCTGTTATCAATTCCTCATATATTTCAATTTCAAATAGGCCCTTGAAATCTGTTTAATTGTAAGACAAACTGTTAAGTCAATTATAAATTTGAAATCTCTGTTAAAATTAATCCTATTACATTATTAGCGCCATATTAAGAGATCAAATTTATATATGTGATTCATTAATAATAATACTTACAATAAATTCTGCTGCACATCCCTGCTTTAATAATGTTACCAATATCGCTGATTTAGCTATACATTTTTTTCCGTGTACAAACCAAAACATATCATTTTTGGTTTGTAAAAAGACATTTCGAAAAGTTTCTTTGGTGATTTTGTACAAAAACTTAAGTCGACTTAGGTGATTTTTCTAGAGAACGGCTCAATTGTTGATTTTGATATAGCTTCTGTTCGAGAATGTTTTAGATTCAGTAACTGAGTTCCCTAATTTATATATATATAATTGAAAGAAAAATGATTCTGTGCATTTTTGCTAGAAAATTAATTTTCCGATATAATTTTGTAAAAAATTCAGATGTGGTATCTTGAAAAACCACTCTGTTCCTTGCATGCTAATTTCAAAATATTCTCGAGAAAAATGCATTCAGAAGAAAATAGTAAAATTTGACAAAAAACGGGCCTATATGTATGAAAAGGTAATCTTCCTTCTTCGTAGATCGTTAAAATCCACACACAGTGGGAGAGCCGGTAGTTTTCTTTCCACGGGATGTTAGCGCGACATGAATGAATGAAAAAGCGGTGGCCAAGTAACTGGTAATTATGACGACGAGGAGGGCATAATAATCCTTGCTTTGCTGCCAGAAGCCGCTTGTAGGAAACAAAAGGATCTCCCTATGAGGAGATTCTCGAAAGACCTGTAGCGAACGGACAATTTCCTACCTCTGGAGCAGAAAGAAAGGATAAAAGAGGTTGTAAATTCAAAGAATAATTTCTTGTTTGTTTTTTCTTTTGAAGTATGTTACTTTTGTAGTTTCTTGAATTGCTCTTATTTTTAAGAAGAAATAATTTTGATTGATTATATGCTATATGATGATACGGATTTTAATGCAAAATAACCTCTGAAATAATCAGATAACAATTTTATCACACACAAGCTAAATTTCAAATTAATGTACACGGGATTACACACGACCTGCTATAATGTAATGTGTAATCAAAATTACCCAGCGATGCGTAAAGTCCATTCTAGGCCAAATTAATTTATCGATGATTGGTTTTTTTTTTCGATTGGTATTCACTTAATTACCCAGTAATTGGAATATGATAAGTTATATAAAAAATATAACTAGGGAATGGAAAGTTAATTAGAATTTTTTTTTCAAGTTTTCGAAATAAAGAAATACGAAATATGAGGCTATCTACAGGTTATCTACATCTAATTTTAAAAAACCCCATGGGAGAAAACAAGAAAATAATCAAGAAACTTCAAGATTGTACTTGAATGTTACTACAGGTTTTGCTGCTGCGTTGAACACTTCCACAATAGTCGGAATGATCATTTGTCATAGTGACATTTGCAAACGCCTCTTCATGGTCGATGTTGGGATCAACTACGTTTGTACAGTAATTGTAACCACGAGAAGATATAAAATGCATTCATCAAGCTCTATGTACTTCCAATGAAATTTCTGACAGACAGCTCTCTGTTACTATAAAAAATGTACAACTGACATCTGCATTTTTCCAGTTGCATATTTATTTTGAAATAAATTATGATGTTTCTGACAATGCAATGTTATGCGCAAATAAATTAGTTTTTCATATATTAATCGTTTTTAACCAAAGCTTAATTTTGAATTATATTTATTTATACAATTTTGCATTTAAAATTTCAATAAGCACAATTTCAAATTAAAAGCCTTCTCAAAGGATGTGGCTGGGAGGAAACAGTGTTTGACGAGAGTGATAGAAATCTGTTGAGATGGTTTGGGCATGTTGTTGAAAAATGTGATGCCAAAATTCAACATAACGCGATTACCATAATTTTAGAAATTTTCAAAAATCCTTATGGCGCTAAATGTCTCTTATATAACACTATAATTTTACAAAGTTTAATTAAAATCAAACGACCACTTGCAGATCCTGATATTTCTTACGTATCCTGTCCCTTTTATTAAACTTTTTTGCATTTTTTCGATTTGAATACGAATTCTTCCTTGGAAAAAATTCCGGTAAAGGTAGAACATCTTTTTTCTTTGAAAGGGGTATGGGATCAAGTTTGGAATATTTTCCGTTAAAGGGATCGATTAAGTGTGTTTGCCGATCTTTTCGGTAGCAAAATACCGATGATTCGTTCTGGGCAAAGTCGTTCTTCAATGTCGGCGTGGACGTGAAATCACTCTCGAATCACAGGAATACAAGAAATTACAAGATGCTTAACTCGTAGTAAGGCTAATGGCAGATATTCGGCAGCCATAAAGAGTGGTCTAAGTGCTGCTCTGAATCACGGACTGACTGTCCGATTGACGGACGAATGGACCAGCCAGAGAGGGTCATACTAAAGAGGAATTCCTACACGATTCGATTTCTACCTTCTCCCAGAACCACTGTCCCTAAGGACTTCTAAAAGCCATGGAACAATTTTTATCGCTTAATCATTGTTTCTCGTTATTTATGATTTTACGAGGAAACTTATTTGCAAACAGTCTTGTCATCTTTTATAATTTTCCAAAATTACAAACTATACCGTCAAACGAGGTAATTTCGGACATGTGGGTTAAATTCGGATATTCCTAAATTGATAGTTCAAAATTACGTAGGTGGGTGGGTTTAACCAGAATCTTGAACCAGTTAAGGCTTGAACTGAATCCAGATTCTTGGAACAGTTTTGAGTAATTTATCCTATCAATTTAGGGAATTTAGGGATGTCCACATTTACCCCACATATACGAAATTACCCCATCTGATGGTACACCCAGGTGAAAAAGTTATATGTAATGTATATATAGTGGACAAGACAATTATATTTTTCATTTGTTTCATAAATTTTTCTGTATAAAACAAATAAAAAATTCGGAATTTTTGGTCCACTATATATAAACTATATATAACTTTTTCGCCTGAGCACTCATTGTTTTAATAATAACAGGCTTCGCAGTCGCTATGGGATAAAAAATAAAAGGGTACTTTCTTCACGCTAATATATGGTACTTTTTTACAATTAACGGGTACCCTTTTTCACAAAAAATGGGGTATAATGAAAAAATTATTGATGGCAATAGATTTTTCATATGCACAGGTTGTCTTTTTCTGTTTTATCAAATTAAATTTTAGCTAGTTTTGAAAAATCCTTGAAGCAGCTTAAAATTTCCTACTGATAAAAAGACTGACTTGAGAAGAAAGTGCTGTTGCTCCAGTTTTGATTACTTAGCCATTTCAATTTCTTTTAACGTATTCTATCAGTAAAACTTAAAACTTTTTAAAGCATTTTAAAACTTTCCTTAGAACTTGACAATTTTTCTCTGGAGTATTTTTATCCACAGAAAGGCTATGAATAACGGGAAAAATTTCTAGTCATTCTGAAAAAAGTGTTTTCAATTTTTTTGTTAAAACCAGTGTGCTTTCCGATATGAAATTATCCCAAAAAATTAGCCCAGAATGCTCTCAAAATAGGGGAATAATAGAAGAATCCATTCTTTACAATAAAATAAATATAGATATATTATATTCCTAAGATTTTAAGTCAAAATATATTGTATTTTCAACCAAATATTTAATTTTCAACTAAAAAAAAATGAATTTTCAATCCAAAAAGACAAATTTTCTACTAAACAATTGAATTTTCCAACAGCAAATATAAATTTTCAACAAAAAAGTTCATTTTCAACCAAATAGTTGTTTATTTAACTCAATTGTTGAATCCTCAACCCAAAATAGATCAATTTCTAACCAAACAATTGCATTTTTAACCAAAAAAGAGAACATTTCTACCAAAAGAGATTAATTTGAACACAAAAAGACGAATTTTCTATAAAACTTGAATTTTCAACCTGTAAAATACGAATTTTTAACAAAAAACTTATTTTTCAACAAAATAGTTAAATTTTTAGTAAAAAAAATAAATTTTCAACCAAGAAAATAAATTTTCAATGGAAAAAAATTAATTTTTAACAAGTTTTTTGTAACAAAGAGAAAGGGGAAGTTTTTTGAAAACAGGGGAAAGGAGGAATTCCTAAAAAAGGGGTAAGAGGGAAATAGGGGAAAAAGTGTGAAGTCTAAGAGACTTTTTGGGCCTAAAGAAACGATATAAAAGTTTGTAATCGAGGAATTTTTGCACATTTGTTTTCAAGCCCACAAAAACCAAAAAAGACGAATTTTCAACAAAATACATCAACATGAATTTTCAACCAAATAGTTGAATTTTCAAATAAAGAAAAAAAAATTTCAACCAAAATAGAGTAGACCTTGGCCACCCAGAAATTAAACAATAAAAAGAATTTCAAAATAAAAATAAAAGTTTTGAATTATGTCGAAAAAGATCAGATATACCTGAAAACTCGAAAAATGTTGATGGTTATGCAGGGCAGGATTGTTTAAAAAAAAACTCGAACCAACCCAATAAAAAGGTTTTAAAAATTCAAAAAACAAAATAAAAATTTTGATTCATCTCGAAAATGGTGAGAGATACGCGAAAACTAACCAAATTTTTAGCGTTTTCCAGATAGAGCTGGTCCTCGCCCGCCCCGAACTAGCCCACTAGAAATATTTTGAAAACAAATTTTAGTTATCTTGAGATCGAAGAGATACGCGGGAACTGAAAATTGTTGGGGTTTTGTAAAGGGCGGGTGGTCCTCGGCCATCATGAACAAACCCAGTAAAAAGATTTACAAAATTATTTAAAAAATTTGAATGATCTCGAAACCGGTGAGATATACGCGAAAACGTAAAAAATTAATAATAAACAACAATTGGTATTAATATTGACGAAATTTGGTCATTCTGAGATTTTCGGAAAACTTAATAATACGTGAAAACTGTCAAAATTGTAAGGATTGTCTAGAAGGGGACAGATTCATTCAGATTGAAAATAATTGAATGGCGAGTTCGGATTGATTCGGAATGAATCGGATGGAAGTTGATATTCGTGCAAGAATTGAGAAGGAGTGAAAAGACTTTCTGGATGAGCCTCGGATTCATCGGATCGGGCTAACGGATTTAAAAGGATTAAAAGGTGTTCTAGGATTCAAGTTTATGTTGATGCACGGATTGAAACAGATTGAAAGTTGGGTTTGAATTGGTTTCCGAAAGCCAATCAAAGCCCAAATCCGATTGAATCGGGCGATTCTTGGATTCATTCGGAATGGTCATCGGATTGAGAAGGAATTTAATTTTGTTTCTGATTGGTGTGGGATTCATTGAGATTGGTTTTGGATGCACACTTATTCATTAGGAATGATATCGGATTCAGTCTGATTCAGTCGGATTCATTCTGGTTGAATTCACGATTTCCTCTGGATTCAAAAGGACTGAAGAAACGGATTGAAAAATGAATTCGATATATTTTCAAATTGAGGTTGGTGCCGATGCATGAATGGAGAAGGATATTGATAAGTGAGCCATGTGCTTGAAGTTCTGAACGTTTTTTGAACGAAATTTTTACTGATGGCTTTGTAAACTAGAAACAGCGCTGAAATATTGATTAATTTTATATTACAAATAACAGATTACAAAAAAAACTTCGAATGCTTTATTTTAATTGTAGTTGGAACAATATTTGTTGATAAAATAAAACTGGGAAAAAAAGTTTCGTTCATTTGAACGTTCTGAACTTCAGGTACATAAGTGAGCCCCAATTTGGGGTTGAGACATGGATTGAAATTGGGATACACATAGGGACTGAGATGGGTTGAAAAGGATTGAAACTTGCTTCGGAACTGCAAAAGAATTTTCAATGATAATTACAAACTGTTTCAAATTTATATAAAGTACGCAGTATAGAATTTTAAGGACGAAAACGATCGATCTCGTTTATATGAAGTTTCGACGAACCCTAGAACATGAAATTCTAATAAGTCGACCTATATTACCTGAATACATGAAAATCGGTGCAATTGATGAAATGAGAAACTTCCCTGCTCGAAACAAGCCCTGTTTATAGTCTACAGTCACGAATTTCCACTTAATCAGTTCTCCTTACTATAATGGGAATAAACGACTTCTGGTTTGTGGGAAGGTGTCTTCATATATAAAGGGAGACTGGAAAAGATTAAGTGAAAGGGCAAAGGTAGCAGTATTATTTCACCCTAAGTTCTAAGGAGTAAAATAGAGGGTTGAGAATTATATGGTGGAACGTGCCAGATTGAGATAATCCAATAACGTCCAGACTCCCTACTCACTGAAGGGTCAGACTTTTGCTGATTTGAGAGGACGATCCGAATCTCATGCTTCATTTTTTTTTTAAACTTCATTCTTACCCTTCGTTTACTTTTTTAGATTGACTAGAAAACAAACTATTTTTTTCTCGCCCAATTTTTAAATTAAATTATAATGTCGCTGCGAAGAACTATGGATGTATTTACTATGAGTGTATTTATTTGTGCTCACTTTTATGAGCATTTTGCTTCCTCATGAGTAAATAACAAAAGAAAAAAATGGATACATTCAATATTTTTCAAGCTTATGTTTCTGTCTTGACAAAAATGTTATTTTCAGAAAATCAGGGAGCCCACCACAATGTCAATCGATGTATTCAGTTACAATGAACAATGTAACTTTTTCTTTTTTAACTTTCTAAGTCGCTATTTATTAATCAAGAATGGTCATTGAAAGCTCGTCAATACATCAATCCACGCGTCTCGAAGACGCGAACAATTACATCAAATGCAGTACTGTTATATTCTCAATATAAAAAAAATCCTCCCATAAACAAGGAAAATAATTTTGTTACCAAATTTAAAAACGATATTAGTAGCCCAGGTGGAAAATTCAGTAGTCCGCCGGAGTTCACCACCGGCGCAGTACTGGCCCTGTACTGGTCACCAGTATAGATACTCGGCAGTTCACCCAGTACTGGCAGACAGTTGGATCCACGATCGGGGCAGTACTACGCCGACAGTATAAATATAAAAAAATACGTTTAAAAACATGATTCATGTGTTCTAAAATTTCGAAAAACTATAAATACAAATATCGCGAAAACAATTTTTTTCGTTTTTTTTTTTTGGTAAGGAAAAAAATTCGAAGTTCCATCTTTATGATAAATTGTAAATGTTCCGAAAAAATTACATTTGATGTAATTCTTAATCGTTGTAGAATAGTCTAAAACACCTAAAAAGCAAAACGTTACACGAAAGTTTAAAAAAAGTTGTTATTAAAAAAATTGTCGCAGTACGCGATAAAATTTCTAAGTTCCGTCGATACAAATTTTAAATGCTCATTAAAAATGACATTTTTTGTCATTATCAACAGTTGTAAAATGGTCTAAAACGCGAAAAAACAAAATATTACACGAAGAAAAATTGTAATGGATTATTTAAATCGATTACAATTTTTCTTCATGTAATATTTGTAACAGTTAATTTATTTTACATCTATATGATGTTGCATGATAATAAAAAAATTAATGAGAAAAACGAGTTGAAAAATGGTTGTTTTAACTTGTTTGAGCTGTAGCTTATGAGGATGGTTTTTTCATTAACTTTCAATTCTGTAGGTATAGAGTAATGGTTAAGGCTACTGACTGCTAGGCGATTGATTCAGGTTTAAACATGTAATATATTTATTCATTCTAAGCAGGGCCATTAAGATTTATAGAAAAAAATATTTGTAGACAAAAGTTAAAAATTTGTACTTTGGTAATTATAAATAATATTCGGACGATATGCAGTCGTATGATGATGAATGGATGGTCCTAAAAACAATTGGATGATTTTTTATCATTTTTAGAATTAACTCCGGCATTTTCGTACGCCAGCGGTTTGCCAGTACAGAACCAGTACTGGTCTGCAGTACCGCGCCGGTACTGCGGAACATTACCAGCCAGTACTGACCCAGTACAGATTCCCAGTACTGGGACTCCGGCAATCTGTACTGGGCCAGTACTGCGCCAGTGGTTCTTGATTTGGGCAATCGATGCGTCTCGAAAACGCAAACAAATATATCATATACATTAATGTTGTATTCCCAATATTGAAAAAATTTTCCTCATATCAACAAGATGAACAATGTATTATTTGAATTTATAAATCAGTATTGCTAGATCATAACAGGTCATAGAAGATTCGTCAATAGGTCATTCGACGAGTCTCGAAGGCGCGAACATACCTGTCGGCTACAGTAATGTAGTATTCCTAATATAAATAAACTTTCTCATATAAACAGAATACACAAAATTTTTTGAAACTTCATAAATCGGTACTGGTGTGTCATAAAAGGTTCAATAATAGGTCAATCGATACGTCTCAAGGACGCGAACATTATTACATTTCATATAGTATTATCGTATTTTAAATATCAAAAAAGTTTCTCTCATATAAACAGAATAACCCATTCTTTTAAACTTCATAAATTGGTACTGGTAGGTCATAAAAGTTTCAACAATAGGTTCACGATGCATCTCAAAGACGCGAACAAATACGCTAGAAATCGTACTTTTAAATGACCGATCTATCTCAAAATCCGATCAGACCTGAATATCAGCCGGAGCTACAATTCTTACGATTTTCATGATTATAGCTCTCTTACTTTTCGAGATATGGAAAACAGAAAAAAGTTACACACAAACATACACACACGCACATTTAAAAAAATTATATTTTCGAACTCCACTGGTCGATTAATATCGAAATATGTCAAAGAATTATATTTGAAAACTTATGTCATAGTATCTATTATCTAGAATAATAGAAAAAACGACAACATTTTTTATAGTTGATGAAAATTGATATCTGAACTTCAGAATTATTGTATAATATTTTTGTGCAACATGGGGCCAATCAAACGCTACGTCACATTGCAAGACTGGGGGGTGAAAATTTTTGTGATAATTTGTGACATAGGAGGGGGGGAGGTGCACAATGTGACATCGCACATGAAAAATGTAAATATAAATAACAAGTTGTTGAAATGCTTCAAAAATGAGAATTAGTGATTTTATTTTACAAGTCCCTACTTTTCCCCTTGATTAAAGAATTTTATTTTTCATTGAAAGTTAATTATTTTTCAATGAAAAGTCTACTATTATATTTTTGGTTCAGAATTCATCTCTTTTGGTTAAAAATTCTACTATTTCGTTGTAGATTGAAAAATGTTATTGAAAAATTCGTTGTTTTTTTAGTTGAAAATTAATTTTCTTAACTAGAATTTTAACTAATCGATTTTTGGCTGGAAAATTATTGTTTTTAGTTGAGAATTAAAAATGCGAATCATTTTGAAAGATATTTATAATTAATTATTTATTTATTTTTAAGGGTTTCAAGATAATAAATAAATTTTCTCAAGATGCTTGAGAAAATTTGAAATTATTTTTTTTTGTTTTTAAAATTATTTTGTAAAGAAAAGTTAAAAAGATTTCCAAAAATTTCTAAAAATGGAACAAATTGAGATAAAATGGTCGAATTTGAAAATTCCCCAATTAAAAAAATTGAAAAATAGTTTCAATAATAAATAAATAAAAAATATGTTCAGCAAATAAAAGTACTTTATTTTATTTACTATTTTATTATTGAACCATTTTTTTAATTGTTTAGATTGGGGAATTTCATAAGTAGGTAATGTCTCGGTGTCGGTAATTTTACAATTTCGAATATTTTATAATGCCAAAAAAAATCTGGAAGATTTTAAGGCAATTTCTTTAACTTTGAAAGATTATTCAAAATGACAGGAATAATTCGAGACCGCTTGAAAGATATTTAGGATTTTTTTGTATTTTTGAAGCGATTACAAATATTTTAAAACTTTGAAAGTTTCCGAACATTTCTAAAATATTTTTCAATTTCTTGCAAACTTCTAAAAGTCCTGAATATTTTTTAAACTGATTCGAACTTTTCATAAAATTTGGTATATTTCGAGAGTCAATTAAAAAAATTTTAGAAAAGAATGTTTAAAAACAGAAACGTAAATATAAAGTAATACTGTGTAACAGAATTGCACAAAACGCCTTGAGGAGAAGTATGTTTCCAAAAATCAGTTAAAGAAAAACATTAACTCAAAACAGTCAATTTGTGTAACCAAATTGCACAAGAAGACTTAAAATGGGAGAAGTATGTTTCCAAAAAACAGTGTAATCGGCTCATTAGTTATATAACAATGGAAAAAAAAGAGACAACCAAACCCACCTCACTCTTTTCCTTATTTTTTTCCGTCTTTTTTATACTACGGAGAATGAGAAAAACAAAATTGGGAATCGAATGAAAAATGACGGAAGTATGAATATTATTTATATTAAAACAATCAATACTATTTGGCTTAAAATTTAAATTAACTACAATTTTAATTGCCAGAATTAAATGTTAATTTACTTAAATTGTACTAGATTTCCATTTGAAATAACTAGACTTGAGTTTTAATTTCAGGATCGACTATAATTCAATTTAAATTAACTATAATTCAGTTTAAGTTGAAAAAATTTATATTCGACTAGAATTTAACTTGAATTATTTAAAATTCTATTCAAATTGCTAGATTTACATTTAAAATAAGTAAGTTTACATTTAAATAAACTAGAATTCAGTTTAAATTGCTAGAATTTAATTAAAACTGATTAGAATTCCATTTGGATTAACAAGAATTATATTTGAATCGCTTTTAATTATAAGGATTCCGTTTCAATTGCTAGAATTAAATGTAAATTCATGACTAGAAAATATCAAATTGAAAGCGTTGAAAATTAAAAAAGCTTAGAATTAAACAATTGGAAAATAAATAAGTTCCAAATTTAACAATATTTTAATATATGTATATAACTTCAAGAATAAAAATTCGAATAGAAAATATTCCAGTTCGGGAACGAATTAAGATGACATTAAACAACACAAGAAAAAATTCGAACGCTGCGCGGACACATTCACATCGCTCGGCTCGTTTCGCTCGCAAGTTTGAGCGCGCCTAGGGCGCGCGACTTTTGGTCCTCGCGCTTCGTGCTCGGTCTTTGTATTTCCCCCACATTTATGCACAGACCTTTTAAAATTAAAGGTCAAAACATCGACAACTGTAATTTGGTGATTGTGAATTCTCTTTTGTTAAAGCTCCTTCGGCTTTAACGAACACATTCACATCACGTATCTCGTGCTTCGTACTCGATTTTGTCCAAAATATGAACTTTTCTACATTATGTTAAACACTTTTATATCAAATGTATATTACATTTATTTATGTACCTCGGCCTGGAATTGCTTATTCAGATATTGCAAAATAAAGTACAAGTGTTATTTATAATGATTAATTTAATATTCGTTTCTTATTTTGCATTAAATTTTATTCTCAGCTACCCTGAAACGTGTATCATTTCAATAAATTGATATTATTACAATTCATAATATGCATTGGTATTGAAACAAACGTATTTTCATTGTCTTGTAGATATAATTTAGGCGACAAATTTTGTTAAATAAAATGTTATTGTAGCGTGTGTCAATTTTCCAAAAAGGTAATTTCTTTGCTTTTAATACATTTTTATAACAAGAGTTTATAACAAATATGTAGACCTTTTTTGGATGAACAACTTTTGTCTTCGCACTTTTTTTCGTCTCTTATGTCGTTTTACCAAAAGTTTAATTTTTTTATTTTTAATCTTGTTTTTTACGATTAAAAGAAAATCTACTTGTTCTATCTAAAAATTACCGATAACAAATTTTTTGATCCTTTTTGGGTAAACAACTTTTTTTTCGTAACTTGTGACGTTTGCCAAAAAATTTAATTTTTTCTATTTTTAATGCAGTTTTTTACGAATAAAACAAAAACTACGCGTCCTATCAAAAAGTCATCTGTAAAAAATTTGTGGATCTTTTTCGAATACACAGTTTTTATCAGTTCATCTTTTTCGTATCTTGTATATTTTGACCGAAAAATGGAATTGTTTCTTTTTCATTATTTTTTGAGCGGGCAAAATTTTAATTTTGATTTTTCAAAAAATTCAAAAAGGTGCTGTGATAATCTTGTAGGGTGTTCAAAATGCAATGTTTTTCTTCCTTTGATTTTTTTCATATCGTGCGTTGTTTGGCTTAAAATGTTCATTTTCGTTTGTTTTTTGGAATTTTGTAAAAGTGGTCTCAAAAATTTTGAAAATGCACTCACTTTTTGAATTTTTATCCAAAATGGCTGGCTAACGAACCTGACCTTCATTTTAGGGCAGTTAAAGAGTATACCAAAGGCCAATCAAATTTGTCAATTCCTTCGAAAGTTATCGTGCTAACAGTCCAAACATCTACAGACTCAAAATGTGACCATCGAAAACTGAAATTTAGCGATTGTGAATTCTCTTTTGTTAAAGCTCCTTCGGCTTTAAAGAACAGATTTTCATCACGTGTCTTGTGAGAAAAAAGGTCAAAAGCAAATTTTTAGATATAATTTTGGCAAAGAATTTTGTTAATATTAAACATTTTATTGTATCTTGTGTCTTTTTCCAAAAATTTGATTAGTTTATTTTTAATGTAATTTTTCACGATCAAAACAAAAACTACGCATCTTATCAAAAAATAATGTCTACTCATTTTTTTTCGTATCTTGTGCCGTTTTCCCACAAATTTTATTTTTTTTAAATGTTATTTTTTACGATTAAAAGAAAAACTACGCGTCCTATAAAAAATGATTAACAACAAATTTTTAGATCTTTTTTCGATGAACAATTTTTGTGAATTCATTTTTTTTCGTACCTTGCATATTTTTACCGAAGAATGGATTTTTTTTTAACAGCATTTTGTATGATTAAACCGAAAAATATGTCTTATAAAAAAATGGTTTTAATCAAATTTGTTCATCTTTTTAAGATGAATAATTTTGTTTCTTAACATTTTTTTTATATCTCGTATAGTTTTCCTGGAAAACGGCATTTTTTATTTCTTAAAAAGCATTTTCGATGGATAAAACCAGAACCGTTGGTCAAAAATGGCTGGTTAACGCTATTGTTCTTTCTTTCTATGCCTTAAAAACGTTGAGATTTGATGAACATCAACAATGTCAAATTTTACATAAATTAAAACTAATACTTTCTCATTATGACAATTAAAAAAATTGTTGAATAACAAAAGCTACTTTATGTAGCTTTAACTTTTTTTTTAGTAAACCATCCTTGAAGCATAACAAAATATTGTGCAATTGTAGATACCTCTCCATATAGGTTGTGAGATTTTCAAGGAGAAAGAATTTGTACCCAAATGTGTATGTACTCTCGTTATTGTGGCACCGGGAATTTGTAAAAAATCAACATTTTCCGCAAAAAAGTGGTTTTATAAATTACATATATTACAAGGCCGGCGGAGAATGTATGGAGTTGAGGAGTACTCCACACGTGGCATTTTGGAAGTTTCCTGCTTTACCCCTCCTAATATGTTAGTAGTAAAAATAACAGATTCAAAGGATTATGAAATGTTTTTAATTTGAATTGTTTGTTCTGGCTGTAAAGATATTTTATTACCTCTACCACGTATTATGCACACATTCTCAATTCTAATATTTCTGAAGGTTTTGAGGCTTATCATATAGATGAGTAAACGCACAGTGTTTAGTATATAAAGCAGTGAGTATGTTCCAGATTTCTCAGTCACTGTTTATGAAACCAATTTTGAAACAATGAAAACCTTCATTGGGAATCTACTCCTTACAATCGGAGTTTTTATCAATTTTCGTGGTAAGTGTGCCTAATATAACATACTTTTTAATGTTACATATTCTCAAAATTAAAAATGTTACGCCAAAGTTCATTGGGATCACTGCAGGGGAGTATAATTCCAAGAATTTGGCATATAAAGAGTATTCCCACTCTACTTGGCGCCACGTCAGCGCTATCAGATGGGGAGCCCGAAATGTATTTCAAATTTATATGAAAACGAAATCAGCGTTATTCGTTAAATTTTGATCACTGAAAAACATTGATGACTTCGAGTCTGTGTATTCCAGACTCCGCGTTGAGACTCGCACGTTGGATATCGCACAGACTTGCTCAGGATTGCCAGATTGGGCGATTTATCGCAAATTGCGCGATTTGATTTAGCTCACTATTACCTTCCAGCGAGAAGAAATTGAGGAAGTCGCCCAAAAAAATCGCCCACATTATATGTAGTGGGCGATTTGTTTTTCAAGTTTGGGCGATGTGGCCAAAGCCCCATCTCGCAGCCCTGGATGGACCCGCTGTCGCCGAAATGGGAGACACGATAATGTTTGCGTTAAAACCAAGGCCATAGCCAGAAAAATTTTTCGGCGGGGGATTTAAATTAGGAGAAAATTTCAGGGGGGGGATTGCAGCGGCACACAGAAAAAAATATGTATATTACGTACATGTTTCCCTAATCTCGGCCCGCCCGGGGTAACCCTGTTGATCTCTCACGTAGCTACGACCTTGGTTAAAATACGTGTGAAGGAGAGCGGGAATATACGGAGAGTGCAGATATCGAGAGTAAAATCTAACCCTTTTGCATTAAAATATTTAGACGTAAAAACTCTTTTATTTGAGATTTCTTTTAAATTTTTTATTTTTATGCTTGAAAATGTTTGATTTTTTACTTTCGCGTTCTTAAAAGTTGCGATTTGTTGATTACGAATGTTTGGAAATTGAAATTATCTAGTTTTCTAGATTGCGTAACCTCCGACTTATCGCACTACCAGATATCGCGACTTCCCCTACTTGTTTTGCTCCCACTGCCAACATATGTAAGCGCACGTATTAAACAAAATCCTCGCGCGTAAACATAATTTTTTTTAAATATTGACATTCAATGTAACCTACTTAAGAGGTTAATACTTACTTTTTTCTTTAACTTTAAGTAACTAATTCATAAATGGCTAGCAATTCTAGACCGAAAAAGAAGAAAAACTTAAATGCCTATCCAGAGTTCTCAAATATTATTCTTTTTGCAAAGAACACTTCTAAGAAAATACTAAATTTTTTAGGAATTCGTAGGTCAAATTAGTATATTAACCTCTGCATATTCTCTCCTACTTAGTGTCGACAGGGAAGAGGGTTAGCTGGACGAGGGAGGCGATAAAGAAGTATAAGGAGCAGTTAGAGAAGGTACGCTTCGAAGGGGAGACGGTGGAAGAGATATAGGAGGATTTAAAAGAGAAAGTGAAAGGGTGCGTGCAAAAGAAGGTATTCAAAAAGAAGAAGAAAGGAATCGTGAAGCCGTGGTGGGATAGGGAATGTAAAAAGATGAAAAGGAAGGTGAAGAGGAAGTATAAGAAGTGGAAAGAGGGTACTGCGAAAAGGGAGGAGTACGTAGAAATGAGGAAGGGGTTTACATTGATGTGTAAGAAGAAAGAACAGGAAAAGGAGAAAGAGCTGGAGGAGGAGTTAGGAAATTTTAAGACAGAGGGGGACGTCTGGAAGATAATAAATAGGTTTAGGAAGCGTAGAGTAGGGACGAGCGAGAAGATAGGGAGTGAGGAGTGGAGGGAGTTTTTTAAAGAATCATTTCAGGGCTCAGATTCAAGGAAGAGAGATGATGGGAGTAGAGGAACGGGGGAGGCAGAGATGGAGGAGTTGAATGACGAGGAGATAGAGAAACAGATAAGGAAGTTAAGAAGGTCAAAATCAGCAGGGCTGGATGGGGTAGAGAACGAAGCATGGCTGTTTAGTACACAAGAGGTTAGGGAGAGGCTGAAGGAGGTAGTGAATAAAGTATGGAGGGGGGAGGGATTCCCACGAGGGTGGAGAGAAGGGTTAATAGTACCTCTGTATAAGAAAGGAGATAGGTATAGGCAGGAAAATTATAGAGGAATTACGCTAATGAATACGGCGTATAAAGTATACGCGATGGTGATGGCGGAGAGGCTGCGGAAGGATGTCGAGGGGAAAGGAATATTGCCGGAGACGCAGGCGGGCTTTAGGGCAGGTAGGAGTACTATCGACAATATTTTTGTTTTGTAGCACATTGTGGATAGAGAATTAGCGAAGAAAGAGTCGAGAGTGTACCCGTTTTTTGTGGATCTAAAAGGCGCGTTTCCGTCGGTGGATAGGGGGAGGTTGTGGGAGGCGATGGAGGATAGGGGAGTGGAGAGAGGCCTGATCGAGAGGGTAAGAGAGATATATGAAGAGACCAAAGATAAGGTAAGAGGAGGACAGGGGATTTCGGAGGGATTCTTGATGAATAGGGGGTTAAGACAAGGGTGTCCGCTTAGCCTAACGCTTTTTGCGATTTTAATTGCGGATATGGAAAGTAAGCTGGAGCCCGGAGTAGTAGGAGGAGTCAGGATAGGATGGGTTAGAATTTGGTCGTTAGCGTATGCAGATGACATAGTGTTGTTGGCAAAAAGCGAGGAGGCCTTAAAGGAAATGATGAAGAGGTTGAGAAGATACCTGGATAAGAACAGGCTAGAACTGAATGCGGAAAAGTCCAAGGTTATGGTTTTCAGAAAAGGAGGTGGAAGGGGTAAGGAAGGGAAGTGGAAGGGAAAGGCGGTGTAGGAGGTGAAAGAGTTTGTGTACCTGGGCTTCTTGTTTCGGAGGAATGGCGGAGTGGATGGTCACATAAAAGAGAGAGTGAGGAGGGCAAATGTGGTGATGAGGCAGGTGTGGGGGTTGGGAAAGAAGTTATTCGCAGATGATTTTGGAAGGAGAATGAAATTGTTTGACTCACTAGTGATGAGTGTCCTATTGCATGGAGTAGAGGTGTGGGGGTGGAGGGAAAGCGAAGAGGTAAATAGGACACAGGAGAGGTATGTAACGTGCACACTGGGGCTGGCAAGGAACACGCCTAATTATATTGTCAGGAGGGAGACAAGGAGAACGAGTGTAGGGAATCTAGCGGGGAGTCGGGCGTGTAAATATGAGGAGAAATTTTTGGAAGAGGGGGGAAGTAAGCTGGTTAGGGAGTGTTGGTGGGAGAAGGAGAACAGGAGAGGGGGGGGAGATGGAGGTTGAAAGAGAAAAGTATTTTAGAACGAATGGACTGCAGATGGATGAAGTGAGAAGGATGCATGAGGAAGGAAGGAAGGTATATGAGTTGGTTAAGAAAAACAGCATGGAGAGAGAGAAGACAGCAGGGGAAGAGAGAATAAGAGAGACAAGGTTTAATGGGAACTATGTGTGGATTATGCCAAGGGCGAGAGCGCAATATTTGTGTGAGAAAGGAGAGAAAGGAAGTCAGGAGCTTATAGCGAGGATGAGATGTGGGTGCATGGAGGGTTATAATAGGTTCTAGCTCGCTAGGTAGAAGAGGATGTGTGAACTATGTGGGAAGGGGGAGGCAAGAGTGGAGCACTGGTTGGAGGAGTGCGTAGAGGTGGAATGGAGTGGGATAAGCATGGAGGTACTGATGCATGAAAGGGGGGACAAAAGGGCAGTAGCAGGGGTGAAGGGAGTCTTGAGTAAGATGGAGAAGAAGAGAAGGAAGGAGGAAGAGGAATGGAGAAGGAAAGATTGTAAATAGAGGAGGAAGTAAATATAAGTAAATGTAAATATTGTAAATAGTAGATAAGTATTAGGGATTAGCCGCGGAGGCAGAGTTTGGTAATGCGAGGCAAAGCAAGAAAGTAGGGACATGCGTGCGAGGCGAAGCGAGGAAGGCAATGCGATAAGAGCGAGCGGCGTTAGAGATAAGGTGTGGAAGGATGTTAGTTTTAAGGGTTAGTTTTAAGAAAATTCTGTAAAAAATGGAAGTGTAAGCAAGTCAATTTTTATTTAAGGCCAGCAGGCTAAAAAATAAACGTTTATCTATATTCTCTCCTACTTGTTTACTGAACTGTCAAATTTCGACATTAACTTTTTTGAATCGATTCGATTTTCTCAATCAATCCGATATGAGGATAAAGCGCAAGGGGAGAACGATTTTTGATGTAGTGGAGGAAATCACATAACGCGAATCCCAGTTCCAGACTTTCGCGATAAGTGAGAGGGTAGTGTAAATCTCATTCCAATTTCGTTCATGTTTAAATGTCCCAATTTCAAATTGTATATTTAAAAAGCTTAAGCAATATTGATTATAATTTTTCCCCGGTGTTTTTTGCCCAATTTTAATTTTCTATTGCGGTAAATTGGTAAATTGTGGCGTCAACAAACAATATTTCACTATTTTATCATAAAATAAAGAATAAAAATCTGCCCGCTTCGCGGGCACATTCTCATGGCGCGCTTCGCTTCGCTCGCAAGTTTGAGCGCGCCTAGGGCGCGCGACTGTTGGATCTCGCGCTTCGCGCTCGATCATATATTTATCTCGCGCTTCGCGCTCGATTATGTGTTCACCTCGCGCTACGCGTTCGGGCGTATTTGCATCGCGCTTTACGCTAGGCTCCTCTAGATTTTTGAACTTCGTGTTCGACTTCGATGAAAAGAAAAAGTTTGTTTGCAAATATTATAAAATTATCAAAACCTCTACATATTAAGTGATTGTTAAATTTATTTTTATTTTAGACTGAAAAGGAACTTTATTTACTCAAGGTTCTATCGACCTTAAGGAACACATTCTCATCTAGACACTCGCGCTTCGCGCTCGATATTTGATTTGAAAATCATTTGAACCGTATGATAGAAACAAAAAAGTTTGAGCGCACTTACGGCGTGCGATTTGGTAAATACACTGAGCGCGCACTTTGTGCTTCGTGTTATATGTTCTTCATATACAAATTACTGAATTTGTATTTGATTTCAAATGAAAAGTAATTATATAATTCAGGCGACAAATTTTATTAGTTAACATTTTAATTTAGCTTGTGCCGTTTATCAAAAAAATTAATTTTTTCATTTTGAATATATTCTTACCACAAAAATTGATTACGGGTGTGTAAGTCTTTTTTGAAATCACAATTTTTGTTCATTTATATGTTTTCGTACCTTGCATTGTTTTTTCAAAAATTTGATTTTTTTTACTGTCAATGTTATTTTCACGAATAAAACAAAAACCACGCATCCTATCGAAACATGAGTCACAATAAATTTGTACCTCTTCCTTGGATGAACAAATTTTGTTTCGGTCATTTTTTCGTAGCTGGTAATATTCGTCTGAAAATTTGATTTTTCTATTTTCAATGCTGTTTTTTACGAATAAAACAAAAACTACGCGTCATATCAAAAAGTGAATGATAAGAAATTTGTAGATCTTTTTTAGGTGCACAATTTTGGTGAGATGATCTTTTCTGGTATCTTGCATATTTTTACAGCAAAATGGCTTTTTTGATTTTTCATTATTTTTTTGTGCGATCAAAATTTGAATTTTTTATTTTTCGAAAAATTCAAAAAGTTGTTATGAAAATATTATAGGGTGTTCAGGAATCAACGTTTTTCTCCTCTTGACTTTTTTTCATATCGTGCGTTTTTCGGCTTAAAATGTTCATTTTCGTTTGTTTTTTGGAATTTTGAAAATGCTATAACTCCAGTATTTTTTTTTTATCACGAAAAGTCATAAGAATATTTTGTTCGTCATTTTGCGTACTACTAATAACCGTACATAGAATTTTCAAATCTTCCAAAAAATGGTCTCAAAAATTTTCAAAATGTGCTCACTTTTTGGATTTTCATCCAAAATAGCTGGTTAACGAACTCGTTCTCTATTTTTCGGCCATAAAAAAGTGTGCCAAAGCTCAATCAAATCTGATCATTTTTTCGAAAGTTATCGTGGCTACAGACAGACAGACAGACACCTTCGTAAAAATCGTTTTTTCTAGCTCAGGGGGTCTCAAAACGTGGAGATTTGATGAAAACCGACTATGTCAAATTTTACATAAAACCAATACCTTCTCATTAGAATGAGAATGTAATAATTTTTAAACACACATAAACTGTAGGGTTGTCCAACAAATTTTTTTTTTAAGCGATAACGCTCCTCGATTTTTGAAAAATATAGGTCAAGTAATGAAGTTTGTCCCCTACCAGAACTCGATTGTATGCTTCTAAGTGCTGCTTAAAAAATGTTTAAGTTAAAAACAGCAAAAAAGTCGAAACATGATCTTCATTTTTTAGTGAAATTTTTTATTCGTAACAACAAATGGATAAACAATTATTGTGATCATCACTTAGGACATCTATTAGTCATAAGAAATTTTTTTTTCTAGTTTTCGGTGTCTGTAGGCAACTAAAAATTATTACTTTTTCCATTCGGCATTAATTTTTTCAGCATAATATTACCAGCAAACCATTTTCCTCGGTTTCTAATGTACTAAAAAAATTAGCAAAATGTTAAAATTTTTCAAACAAAGAGAAAATTAGCCCAACAAATAGTCATTTTTTGATATTTTTACTAAAAAATTGACATTTTTCGTCCATTACAGGTCGGACTTTTTTGTAATCTTCTTAACTATATTTTTAAGTTCTAATGTACATATATCCAACAACTTTTCTGCAAATTTCATATCAGTCAATGAACCGAGGGGTAACCTTATTATCTGTGTACACCAGATTACAAGATTACAAGGATTACACAAGATTATAGGGATTACTTGGGATTACATAGATTACATAAGATTTTAAAAGATTACAAGAGATTTTACAAGAGTACATGGGATTAAAATTAAATAACGCAAAATTTAGTGAATTAATCTTGGAATTAAAGTAGAAATATAATTGGTATTTAATATTTCTTCTCAAGTTCTATATTCGATTGAACAAACAATTATTTATTTTATTTTGTTAAGTTTTTGGAATATAAAAATTGTCAATTTCATAATTTTAAATATTATTTTTTCTTGTGAAAATAAAATATCATTAAAAACGGAATGTCATGACTTAAGGAAAGTTTTTTGAAATAAGTCTCAATGTCCCAAACTTCTTTGATAAGGTTTTCCATAACGTTTTTAAAATATTTTTTTTCTCAGACATGAAGTATTTTTTTAAGTAGATTTTTAAGAGATGTTATCTATTAATATATCAAAGGATCACAAGAGATTACACAATATTACATGGGATTACACCAGATTCCATTGCAAATGAAAAGAATGCAGGGATTACAAGGGATTTCAAAAGATTACATGGGATCACGGTAATTTCAAGGTCAAATTGATTTTTTTAATGGGAACCCCTATTTTGACCTAGTGAAAGTCCTGATCAAATTCAAGGTCAAGGTCACCAATCGATCGGGGGCCGAGAATGCTACAACTCTTGCGCTGGACATTTTACTCAAAAATGCATGCCAGTCGAGTCATCGTGCTGTATGTTGTTTGACCTTGCCATGATCTTCCCAGGTCAAATTTTCGATTGGTCAAGGTCATATCTGGACGTAAAATTTTCCGCTCTCTCAGTTCCTGAGGTCCAAAATAGGGGTTCCCATTTAAAACAATCAATTTGACCTTGAAATGACCGTGAAGGTCATGGTCAAGATCAAAATAAAGGTCACCATTGAATTCGTCGTTGGAAGTTACTTCAAGAATGACCTTGACCTCCCTGAAAAATATGTTACCTGAGGAAATATTCAGCCGTCCCGGGACTTCTTAAACAAATTTAAAGATTTTTCTAATTAAAAATTTTTTTAAGATTTTCTTTTGGAGATTATTCAAGTTTAATTGCTAGCTTAAAATGAGTGATTCTTAAAAGCTACCCTTTTAAATTGTGGACTATTTAAAAAAATTGAAATTGTTTCATTTTCAGTGTTCCACTTTAGAATTATTAAGTGTTCAATTTTGAAATTGACTGCAATCTTCTTCAAATCACAATAATCTTTTTTTTTGTACAGATGTAAATTCTTCGCCGACAATTTACGGAGCCGGTTCATCACGGCCAAGTTCATTTTACCATAACCCTTTACCCAATGCTCCACCAATCACTATCAAGTATTTAGAAAGGGAGTTTAAGGTGTCTCTCTACATAAATAACAGCATGGTTACACCGGTCGGCTGTAGGCTTCTAGGTGAACATCGTGGTATTCCAAATAAGCTAACTAAAAAAGATGTCAACTATTTAACCCAAGGTCTTTATCATGAAAACGTAAGATATTGTGTGGTATATGTAGCAGACGGTGGAGAAGTTTTGGGAGCCAAGCTTCCACCTTATGGCGGTTCTACATTATATTCAGGTAAATGAATATGGCATAAGATTTTTTGTACCTAGAACTTAATAGGGGATTTTACCAGCCCCTAGGTAGCGCTAACTTTTCTATAGTCAAAGTTCCGCGAAAATTCAAATTCGATAAATAAATAATTGGATTAGTATTATAAAATTAACAATAAAAGTTTCTAGTTTATTCATAAAACTATTTTATTCTTGGTTGATAATCGAACGTTTTTATTTGAAAATTTAACTAATATGTTGAAAGTTCGTCCTTTTTAGTTGAATTCAACTTTTTTCGGTGAGAATTCATGTCATATCAATGAAACTCTTATCAATATAAAACAGTATCAGCAAAAACCTGGCGTATTTTTTGATTAGGCTGATCTTATTGAATTTCTAAAATATTTAGGGGTGAGTGAGGTTTTTGAGAAATTCAATAAATAAGTTCAATTCAATTCAGTTCCAAGGGATTAAAAATGATTCCTACTTACTTTAATGGATTTTTACGAGTTTCAAAGGAAGGGTTCAAGGGATTTTAAGGTACTCCAAAGGATTTCAAGAGATAAAAAAAATGATGATTGATGTCACAAAATTTGACAAGTTTTAATAGAGTTTATAGGACCTCCAATTATTATAATGGTTTTAGAGGATTTTACCAATTTCAAGTGATTTCAATGTATTTCCACAGAACTTTTGGGGAATAAATTTAATTTATTTTATTTTCAGGGGATTTAAAAAAATGACTACCGATTTCTACCTATTTTAAAGATAGTTTCTCTACTTTTGCCTCCTCATAGAGGAAGCTTTGTAATGGTAACATTTTCCAAAAATTTTAAATTCATTTAATTGAACGTTCCCCAATTTAACAATGTCTAATACAATGTTCTAAGCAATTGTCCATATGTGTGTGTGGATGTGTGGATGTCACGCTTTTTTGTGAACACGATAACTTGAAAACGGTCGCAGATAAATTGATGAAATTTGGAGGGCTTATTTTCCCGACTAATATCTTGAAACTGACCGAAGGATTTCTAAAAATATTTGTTGCATTTTTTCTGAGCACTTAATAATATTTGAAAACCCGGTTTTTTATAGTAAAACTTTTTTCATTTACATAATTCAAAGTTGATGCAAGAATTTAAGAGATTCCTTGGTTCGAGACGAATCAATTGACCCATACTATTAATATATTTTATTGAAGCGTAGGGAAGTTATGATAATTGATATATTTTAAAACTCGGTTTTTTATAGTAAAACTTTTTTCATTGACATAATTCAAAGTTGATGCAAGAATATAAAAGATTCCTTGGATCGAGACGAATCGATTGACCTATAATATTAATACATTTTATTGAAGATTAAGGAAGCTATGATAATGCATAATATTTGAAAATACGTTTTTTTATAGTGAAACTTTTTTCTTCAATATAATTGAAAGTTGATGCAAGAATAAAAAGATTCCTTGCTTCGAGACGAATCGATTGACCTATAATATTAATAAATTTTATTAAAGAGTAGGGAAGTTATGGTAATTTATATATTTTTAAAATCGATTTTTATACTAAAAATGTTCTAATTCTCATCATTTAAAGTTGATGCGAGGATAGAGAAGTTGTGTTGATTCAAGACGAATCGATTGATCTATAGCATTGATACATTTTATTGAAGAGTAAGGAAGCTATGGTTATGCATAATATTTCAAAATACGGTTTTTTATAGTAAAACTTTTTTCACTAACATAATTTACAATTGATGCAAGAACGGAAAAGATTCCTTGATTCGAGTAAAATCGATTGATCTATAATATTAATACACTTTATTGAAGATTAAGGAAGTTATGCTCGTTTATAATATATAAATCATCTGTTTCTAACAGAAAAACTTTTTTCATCGACATAATTCAAAGTTGACGACGCATGAATAGAAAAGATTTTTTGATCATAAATTTTCAAATAGAATAATTCTGACAATTTAAAAAAAAATCATAAAGCTGGCAAAGGGATAGGGTGCGACAGAACTTTTCCCTTCCCTTTTCCAGCTCGAAAAATTATCATTTCAAATTCAAAATTTTATTTTTCTTTGAAATTCAAAATTTTATTTGTCTTTGTATTTCAAAAATTGTATGTATTATTTTGTAATTTTGTATTTTTTGTATTTTTTGTACATTTCTATTTTTAAATTGATCAAAATGAAGACTTTAGTTTGTCTATTATTGAAAAAAAATAACTAATGCTTCCTCTATGAGGAAGCCAATAAATTTGCTAACAGGAAGCAAAGTGCTCGTGAAATGAGCACCATATAATTATAAATACAAACAAAGTGGAAACACTCGAGATCGAATTCACAGCTAGTTTACATTAATTCTTTCAATATTTTTCTATTATTTATTTCAATACTGATTAGCGATTATCTTATAATCGTTTTCTATACAATGATTTTCTATACTGAATTTCATATAATTGCAAAAAAATTATAAGAAAATAATTATAGGCCTATAGCCCTATATATTCAATCTTTTGCAATCACATGCAATCTTGCAATCTTGCAATCTACTGTGAACCAAAAATTCGAGTAATTAACCGCTCGCGAAACACAGAATAAAAAAAACGCTTTGATTTGAGATTTATTTCAGACTTTATACATCATATCATTTTTAAGCTTGAAAATATTCAATTTTTTATTTTATGGTTTTAAAATTTGCGATTTTCGCAATTTGGATTAAAAACTGTTTTAAAAGCTTTTAAAGATTGATTTTTTATTATTTTTTTGAAACGCAAATATTTATTTTATTTTTCAGCGGATCCAAGCCTTCTCAATCCTACCGATTCAAAATGGTATGTCACTTATGAGGGCCTAGATTTTGAGGTGTTGGAAGAACCTACAACACGAACACTGTTAGATATAAATCTTAAGCCTGATAATATCAGACCAGATAAAAGATATATTTCAAGGTATGAGGTTTACACCCGCGAAGTACATTGTTGTCACTTACTCTTTTTGGTGTACCGAAGAGGTCGAAAATGGGGTAAGCTTGATAACACAATTGTGGGCGCTGATCTTCTAGACTGGCAGACCCGAGAGCCGCAGACCCACTCACCGGAAAAAAAGTCCGTAAAAAAGTCACGAACTTGTAGCTAGGTCTCGGATGAAAGATAAGAAAATGAAATATTGAATCTTATTTCGATGAGAAATGTATGAATAAATTTCGCAATTTTTGACGAACAGTTCGAATTTCCTACGAACAGTTCCTGAAATTTTCAGACTTAAATACAAAACGGAAAATTTTATTTGTCCGATTTATTGTCATTTTTCTCAAAAATAGTAGAATGAAAGGGAAATAAATTCTTTTAAGTCAAATTAATGTTGATGCCATATTCAATTCAATGTGCCATTAGTAACCAAATAGTTGAACTTTCAAGCAGAAGAGACGAATTTTCAAAAACATATTTAAACTTCTAATCAAATAGTAAAATTTTCAAGCCAAGAAGACGAATTTTTTAGAAGACAGTAAAATTTTCAATAAAATACTTAATTTTCAACCAAAAAAGATTACTTTTCTCTCATAAAACATGAATTTTTAATCCAAAAGGACGAATTTTCAATAAAAAAGTTGAATTTTCGTCCAAGAAAAAATGACTATCATATAGTTAAATTTTCGACAAAATGATTAAATTTCTGACGAAATAGTTGAATCTTTAACCATATAGTCTAATCTCCAACTTAAAAAAATGCATTTTCAACCAAATAGTTAAATTTAAAAAAAATCACAAAAATTCAACTAAAAACAGTTATATTAATGTTGAAAATGTTTTTAAATTAATATACTTGTAATATACGAATGTATCTGAATTTTCATATTAGTTGTAATTTAATTTGAAATAATTAACAAAATATAGTCAATGAAATACTCATGCGCTGAAAAAAAGATTGCTTGTACCAAGCGAATTTTACTTGGCTGAAGCAAATGAAAATCCTGATGATGCGAATTGATGGAAAGAAATTTATTTTAAAGTCAAGCAAATGTTTTATAGGCTCAAAGAACAGTTTCCCCACCTGAAATTATTGAATATTTAAAGCAAAAAAATATGCGTGAGTTGTTAACAAATTGAAATATTTAAGAGGAATTCTTCTAGACTTTTCTTTTGTCAATAAAAAATTATCCAGGTCAAAATTTTCTAGGTTGTGTATTTTCATCAATTTCCATAGAAAATTGCAATTATATAGCAAACTTTGTAAACATGATTTTCCTTGAATAGCATCAGCTTGAATAAGTATGCTATTGAGTGCCTAAAGAAGGTTATTTTGATTTTATAGCTTTTTCCTTATGCGACAGATACTTTTAGGTCTCTCTAAATAAAAATGGGTGAAATTCAACTAATTACTAGTGAAATTTCACAGATTCGATTAGCGAAGAGAGAGCCACCAAAGATTTGTAAAAAAATTACTAATTCGATTAGTCGAGATATTTTCTAATTCAACAGTGTAAAGCAACTAATTGCTTGAAACAAATAAATAAATTTACTTAGGACTATACATAATAATTGAAAAAAGGTTATTAAAATGGAAAACGTGAAGAATAGAAAAACTTTAATAAAACGACACAATGGTGTGACTTTGTTGACTCTATTCATATAAATTTAGAAGGTCATATTATGAAATTGTAAACATGACGTCGCCTGTCTCCTATTTAAAAACATTGCCATACGATTGTTTGAACAAAGTTAAGAAAAATAATGTTTACAATCTTAAAATGTCAGGGGATCAATGGGCTTCTAAATTAATCATATACATTCAACGTCTTCATGCATGAATTTTCTAAAAAATAGTTGAATTTTCAACTTATGAAGGATTTTTCAGCCGAAAATGGAATAGTTAAATTTTTAGATAAAAAATTAATTTCTAGTAAAAAAAACTAATTTTTCCAAAATAGTTGAATTCTCAACCAAAGAGGTGAATCCTATAAATAAAATTAATTTTTAACAAAGTAGTTCAATTTTCAACAAAGAAGTTGGATTTTCAACCAAAAAAGATCAATTTTGAATTAAATAGTTACTTTTTTTTTTTTAAGATGAACTTTAAACCCAAACATTTGAAATATTAACAAATGAGTTAATTTAAAACCAAATAGTTGGATTTACAACTAAAATTATGAATCTTCAAACGAAACAAAATTATTTTTTTCACAAAGTAGTTCTATTTTCAACCAAAAAAGATTAATACTCAACAAAAAATGTAATAGGTGATATTTCATGCAAGATTTAAATTAAAATGAAAAACAGTTGAATTTAACCAAAAAATACGAATTTTCAACACACGTTTTTAACCAAACAGTTGAATTTTTAACCACGAAGATTAATTTTTTACCAAAAAAGACAATTTTCTAACAAAATACGTGAATTGTCAACCAAATAGTTGAATTTTCAACTAAAAAAGACGAATCTTTAACTAAATAGTAGAATTTTTAACCAAGCGTGATAAATTCCGTACCAAAAATATAATAAACTTTTCAATTAAAAAGAATGAACCTTCAACCAAAAATATTTTAATTTCCTTATTGGGTTCTACTAATACAGATCGCATTTACGCGAAAAACGAGGAAAAGAGAAAAAGGGGAAAAGAGGGAAGTATCTGAAAAACAGAGGAAAAAAGAAGAATTCTTTAAAAATATAAATAGGGAAAAGTGTGATGAGGTATCACCTACGAAAGTGGTTTTTAAACTTATTAAGTTATTATTGAACTCTACCGTTGCAGAGCCTACCCCTAAAATTGGTAACATATACGTACTTTATGGAAAGCCCCTAAGCTTCAATTGACTGATAATTCAAAACTGTGGAGCCTCTCACTGCGGAATCTGGAAATCTTAAAACTGTAAATGCGACAATCTGTATTGAATTCTTATAAAGATTTTCAAGATTTCGTTGAGATTGTCGGGAGTTCCGAGATTTCCGACCTTTCTCGCAATCGGAACTCACGTGGGATTCTCCTCGAATCGGCTAAACTCGGCGGCTTTCGGATTCAGTCGGCTGTTCGTTCAACGCCTAGGAGCCTCATCATCTCTGTACACACTTAGCCAAAGATTTCCAACATTTCTACACGCATGCTAGATTGCTGAGATTTCCAAGAGTTCTCTTAAGATTTCCCGCGCAGCAATCTGAGATTTCTCAGTGAGTAGTCCCCCGTTCAAAACCACCGTCAATGAAACACAATTGGCAGTAATTCAAGGGGAACACTGTGAATTTAAATGAATAATTTTTATTTAATTTATATCCAAGAAATTTCAAATGATTTCTACTTATTTGAATGGATTTTTAAAAATTGAAGGGATTTTAAACGAATTTCTACAGAACTTTCAAGAAATAAAATTTTATTTCAAGTCATTTGTACGGATTTCAACAGTTTCAAGAGATACGAAGGAATTCTAATAATAGAGAAGAAAAACAAAAACGAAATAAAGATAAAAAACAGTTTGAGAAAATTGGACAAAATCGACTTAATTATTAAACTAATATGTTTTACGTTAATTTTATGAGTATAAGCACTTTATTAATTTCTATGCTTTTTCCTCCAATATCTGGTATAGATGTATAGATTTTTTTATAATAAATAAAAACGAATATTGAACAAAATAGTTGAATTTTCAAACAAAAACTATCTTTTAGTAAACAAAAATAACAAAAATTTCAACTAAATTGTTGAATTTTTAAGCGAAAAAGGTGAATTTTATACAAAGCAGTCCAATTTTTTACCTGAAAATATCAATTATTTAACAACAAGTTCATTTTCGACCGAGTAGTTGAATTTTTAACCAAACAGATCAATTTTCTACCAAAAAAGACAAATTTTCAACAAACAAGTTACATTTTCGTAAAAGAAATGAACTTTCAACTTAGATGATGACTGTTGAATTCTCCAAAAATCCAAAAAACGAATCTTCAACAAAATGGTTGAATCCTCAAACATATAAGGTTCATTTTGAAACAGTGTTATTTTTAACTAAAAAGTTGAATTTCCAACCCAAGAAAAACGCATTTTCAACAAAACGGTTGAGATTTTAATAGAAAATGATGACTTTTTGACAAAATTGTTGAATTTTTAACAAAATAATTAAATTTTTAACCAAATAATCAAATCTTTAAAATCTTCAAACTCTTTAAAATGGAAGAATCTTTCATTGCAAATCTTAAAAATTGAAGAATTCTCTATTGTATCTCTTCAAAATTGAACTATATATTTTTAAAAACATTAAAAATTACACAATTTTAAACTATAAACATTCCAAATTAATGAATCTTCAATTTTAAATCTTCAAAATTGAACTGTAAAAAAAACGTTCAAAATTACATACCTTTAAAAATTTTTTTTTAATTAATTGTTAATTCTTGATTTGCCAAATTCAAGAATTTTCAGTTACGGCTCTTCAAAATTGTAAAAAGTTGACTTTTAACTCTTTAG
This sequence comes from Andricus curvator, assembly GCA_932195095.1. NCBI lineage: Eukaryota > Metazoa > Arthropoda > Insecta > Hymenoptera > Cynipidae > Andricus > Andricus curvator. The sequence goes on from CAKNYM010051000.1 coordinate 108,176, forward strand.
AATTGAAGAGTTTAACTTTGAAAATGTTCAATCATCAAGAATCTTTAATCCAAAAAAACGATTTTTTTATCAGACAGTTGAATTTATAACAAGAGAGTTTATTTTCAATCAAGACAGATGAATTTTCAACAAAAAAAAAGACTTTTCTACCATACAATATAAATTTTCTATCCAAGCAGATGAATTTTCTACCGCAACATAGGTTAATTTTGAAACAAAAATAGTTAACTTTTAACTAAAAATGAATGCACTGTCTTATTGGGTTCTATTAATTCAGTTCGTATTTGAGTGAAAAACGAGAAAAAAGGGACAAACTGTGAACACAGAGATAAATATCTACTGATTTTGATTTATCTTTATTAATTTAAAAATATTAGCTTAAAAAAGTGGAAATTTTTAATATTTATATTGAATTATATTAATGTCAATATTAACAATGATACAATATTAATATTAATATATAGACACACAGAAATTATTTTTTTAATTTAATACTTAATAGCATCTTTTAAATATTTCAAATTTTCCCGCTTTAATATTTGAAACTTTCGAAACTTTACAACCTTGGATAATACACGATTATATCAAATGTTTTTTTTTCTTCATTTTGAATACTCAAGGGAGAACCGAGATTCTGAAATGTCTTGTCTCCCACCGGAATCGACTGAAGGAGAATTCTGGATGATGATCTCAGCACTACGTGATTCCAGGCAGTTTTATTCAGCAGTCGGTAAAGCTGCGATTCCACGGTAAAGTAAGAAACCGCTCACGAAACTTGATTCATGAATAGGTATGATGTATCACCTATTCATAAACCGATTCTTATTCGGCTCGAGATGCTACTTAAATAAAGAATTTAAAGCGTGAAATAGCAAAGTCACTTTGCAAAAATAAAGTAAAAGTCTTATCTTCCGAGCAACTCTCTTCCGTGTTACCTGCGAGTTTTAGTCGAGCTCTGCATTATGCATAAGTTGCAATATCTCTAATACAAATTTCATTTGGCAAAATTTCTTTTTATCAGCCTCAAATGAGTTCAACATATCTAAACTATATTACCTGTAAATTATAATTTGCATCTCGAAAAATTAGGTTCATTTTCAAAAATAAGAAAAATTCTTTATTGAAATAAATTATACGTCCAAGGTAGTAAATCAATATTTCGAGTATCATTGCACCTTTAAAAATAGAATAAATCTTAATATAATAAAATATATTATTGCCGGATTCAACCATTTTAAATTCTTTCATTTGACAGGGTGGACGCAAACCTTCATTTCCAAAATTCCCTGACTTTCCCTTACTAATTTTTCATTTCATGTGACCATTAATATTTAAGGACCAAAATTTTATTTTTATTTGAACCGAGAAAGTTATCAAAAGTGACTAATTTTTAACCCAAGAAGTGACTAAAAGTAACTAATGTTTTTCTTGAATTAAAAAAACGAATTCTATTCGTAAGACTTTCAAACAATTCAAGTTAAATTCAAAAGAATTCAAATGAAATTGTGAAACTCCAAAAATTCCATTGATTTCAGTAAAATTGAAGTGAATTTAGAGGAAATAAAAAAAATGAGAAGAATTGGATGAAATTCATAACATTTCATGGTGAATTAACCAAAAATTCCAGTGAATTGAAACTAAATAAAAAATTCAAAAGGATCTGATAAAATACCTAAGAAATCAAAGTGAGTTTAAAAGACTTGAAGATAAATTAAACAAAAAACCAACAAGTCCCACAAATTAAAGAGAATTCCAAAGAATTTCAAAGAATTCGTGATAAATTATTAAGGATACAGGGTGCATTCAAAATGAATTTAAATGAATTGTAAAAAATAATTAAAAATTTTTTCAAATATTTGAAACCATGTAAATCCCTCACTTCTTATCAATAAATTCTTTGAAATCCATTGAAATATTACAAAATCCCGTGAAATTCTGTGAAATTTGATGATATTTTCTGAAATCCTGGAAAATTTATTATAATACCTTAAGAGCTTTTAAAATCCAATAAAATCGTTGAAATCCTCGGAAATCTTATAAAATCCCTTGGAACCTTTCAAAATATTCTAAGAAATTTTTTACAATCGCATGAAAATTTTTTCGAATCCCTTAAAATCCTTGGAAATCCCTTTAAAAATTACTGAAATCAATTACAAATTTCTTGGAATCTTTCAAAATTCCTTAAAATATTTCAACTCCTTTGAAATCTTTCGAAATCCCTCAAATCTTTTAAAAGCTCCTGAAAATGACTTAGAATGTTTTTAAAATACCCTAAAATTTTTTTAGTCCTTTGGAATACCTTTAAATTATTGAAATATACTAAAAATCCCTTCTAATCTTTCAAAAAACCTTGCAATATTTTAAGCCCTTTAAAATCTTTTGAAATCGCTTGCAAAACTTTTAAAGCTCTAGAAAATGCCTAGGAAATTTTCAAATTACAGTAAAATCTGTAAAAAAAACCTTTGAAATACTTTTAAATTATTGAAATATACTAAAAATTCCTTCTAATCTTTTAAAAAACCTTGCAATATTTTAAGCCCTTTAAAATCTTTGGAAATCCATTGCAAATTTTTTAATCTCTTGAAAATGCCTCGGAATCTTTTAAAATACTCTTGAATATTTCGTATCCTTTAAAATGTTTAAAATTCTTTACAATCTTTTGTGATACCTTGAAATAATTAAAAAGCTGTGAAATCCTACAAAATCTCTTAAACCTTGTGAATAAATTCTTTGCAATACATTAAAATTTTATAAAATCCCGTAAAATTACATGAAATCTGATATTTACTGAAATCCTGGGAAATTTATTCAAATACTTTGAAGGCTTTTAAAATCCCCTAACAACATTGCAATCCTCGAAAATCTTTTAGAATTTCTTGGAATCTTTTAAAATATCCTAAAACCTTATAGGGCCTATAAAATCGTGCCATATCTTCTGAAATTCTAGGAAATTCTTTAAAACCTTATGAAAATGATTTAAATCCTTGAGAATTCCTTGATGTGTGAAACTCTTGAAAATGCCTTGGAATCTTTAAAAATACCCTAAAATTTTGCAAACCCTTTAAAATCTTTTTAAATCTCTTGAAACTTTTCAAATCTCTTTAAAATTCCTTGAAAGTTTTAAAAATACCCTAAAATCTTTAAAATCCTTTGGAATACATTCAAATTATTAAAATCTATCAAAAATTCTTTGAAAAATTTTAAAATACCCAAAAAATTTTCAAATCTTCTGATATCTTTCGAAATCCTTTGAAACATTTTTAATCTTTTGAAGATGCCTTGAAATCATGTACTTGAAGTTCTGAACGTTCAAATTAACGAAATATTTTTTCCCAATTCCTATTTATATACGTATAAATACTGTTCCACCTATAATTTAAAATAAAGAATTTTAAGTTTCTTTTGGTAATCTATTATTTGTAATGTAAATTAACTAACAACAAATTATTGAAATATATTAAAAATTCATTGAAAAAATTTTAAATACCCAAAAATCTTACAAATCCTTCTAAATCTTTCAAAAGCCGTTAAAACTTGTTAGAGCTTTTGAAAATTCCTTGAAATCTTTAAAAAATCTTTTAACACTCTAAGATTCCTTAAAAGTTTTAAAAATATCCTAAAATCTTTTAAAAATGTTGGAATACATTCAGAATATTGAAATATATTCAAAATTCTTTGGAAAATTTTAAAATACCCAAAAATCTTTCAAATCCTTTTAAATCTCTCGAAATCCTTTGAACCTTTTTAAAGCTCTTGAAAATCCCTTGGAATTAAACAAAATACCCTAAAATCTCTAAAATCCTTTGGAATAAATTCAAAGTATTAAAACATATTAAAAATTCCTTGAAAAATGTTTAAATACACACAAAAACCTTTCAAATCCTTTGAAATCTTTCAAAATCATTTGAAACTTTTTAAAGCTCTTGAAAATTCCTTTGAATTTTTCAACTATTGAAATCTCTTCAAAATTCCTTCAAAATTTTTAAATACCCAAAAACCTTTCAGATCCTTTGAAACTTTTTAACGCTCTTAAAAGCCCTTGAAATTTTTTAAAATTCCATAAGCTCTTCCAAATCCAATCTTTCAAAATCTTTCAATACCCAAGTGCGTAAAGTAAAGATGAAGCCGTAGCGATAAACAATGAGATGTAATATTTACCTTGGCATAATAATGTTAAGTAATTACTTTAACCTTAGAGATTCTTATTGTGCTATATCAAATTATTCCGTCTGAAGAACATTTAAACAAACTTTGCAGAATGATTTTCCTATTATGTGGTGATTCGGCCTCTCAGCTTTAAGGAAAAATAAACATATGAAAATTATTTACAAATATGCTTATCAAATTCTGAGTTCCTACACCAGACCTTAAGAACTATCAATAAACTTAAAAATTGAAGCTGAGTAACCGGTTAGTGGTTACCATACGTATTCGTGAATAGTTTTCAAACATTTTTCATTCAGTGGATTCAGTTCTCTCTCAGTGAGTAATGAAGAACATTATTGGCGCTCTATTCCTCACATCAATGGTTTTCTTCAATTCTATGCGTAAGTCTAACATAATATAATAATATCAATATTATTAGGAAATATTACAACATGTTTGCTTCTTAGCTCTCTACACTGACCGAAGAATTCCCGTGTAGTTCGGGTTTAGACCCCAATAGTTTGGGTGGTTTCTCTTTTTTTTTGTTTCACACGAAGCTTTGGTGCGCTTGCACTACTGAGACGTGCAATCACCCCAACCATTCGGGTGCTCACCTGAAACAGCAGCGGCCGAAGTGGTGGGGCGCCCGCCCGAATAGTTGGGGAGCTTGCACGAATGATTCGGCAGATTCGAGTCGTCAACCGCGTTGGATGTTGCGTGTTCGACGTTTGCGCATGTTCGCTAATGGCCGCAGCTGATGAACATCAGGCTCTTCCCGAATGTCACTGTTTCTAGTTTATGTCGATTTTATTGTTCATGTGCGAGATGTCAGTGGAATAAAGTGTAACTAGTTATCTGGTTTTTCTTTGGATAATCATTAACGAAGGTAAGAGAAATATAAAACATTATTCTTTGCTTGCACATGAGTCGAAAAATCAAATCATTAGCGAACATGCGCAAACGTCGAACCAGCAACATCCAACGCGGTTGACGACTCGAATCTCGCGAATCATTCGTGCAAGTTCCCCAACTATTCGGGCGAGCGCCCCACCACTTCGGCCGCTGCTGTTTCAGGTGAGCACCCGAATGGTTGGGGTGATCGCACGTCTCAGTAGTGCAAGCGCGCCAAACCTTCGTGTGAAACAGAAAAAAATAGAAAGCACCCGAACTATTGGGGTGTGAACCCGAACTACACGGGAATTCTTCGCTCAGTGTAAATCTAAATTGTAATTAAAAGAATGTCTAATTGAAAAGCAAAAAATCTGTCAGTGATTCACTTAGTTATTATTTAACTACAGTACCTTCCAGTAGTATAGAAACTGCAGCTTTTTTCGACATTCGCTACAATCTTGTAATCTACGTTTAACAAAGCATAAAATCTATTATACAAGAAAATACATGAAAACATACTTATTACGCAGTAAAGCCAAATTCATCATAGTTTTGGGTGTAAGCTGCTTTTTTCTAGAATTTATATTCAATATTCTTAAATAATTTGAATAAAAAATTTCGAACTTTAAATCGAGAATTAGTTCCACTAATTTTTCGGTACATTTTGCTACTGACAATCAGTGAAACTTGATGGAAGCCGCGCGTCAAAAATTGATCTAACTATCATTTGACTAAGTCACCTCAATATGACTGCATATCATTATGTTCTACGCACTTCAGGTGACTTATTCTAGTATTAGTTATGCCTCTTTTTGACGCGCGGCTTACTCAATTAGTCAATTTTAATATTAATTGTGAAGCAAGAAGTCAAGCATCATTTGACTGCTGCAAATTTTGGAATATCTTGTTCGTAATCTGATGATTAAATTATTGACTTCAAGAATCATAACAATTTCCCATAAAGACAATTTCGAACAGACTTATCATTTTTAATGCTTTAACCTTTAATTGTTGTATTTTATTAAAGGCCGTTCAAAAACTATGTCACACTGCCAGGGGGGAGGGAGGCAGATGTTGTGGCTAGTAGTGGCGTACGGGAGGAGGGAAGGGGAATCGCACATTGTTATATCACACATGGAAAATATAAATGTGAATCCAACTTATTTGCAATGCTTGAAACATGAAAATGAATGGTTATACTCTACAAGCAAAGCATCTGAATACAGGCTTCGTACGCTTTTCCCCGTATTGCCCTCTTCACCAACTTTTAGGTCCCGGAAGCTGGAATTACAACATTGGCATATCGATATGGGCACTATGCCATAATTTAGTGCTTATTTAGTGCTAATTTATGCTGCAGAAAAAGAATTTTGTGCCTGGTAATTTTGGTCAAAAACATGTAGTGATGCTAGCTTCAGCTGAAGCCACAAATCCGGTATGCGAAAATCGGGAACTATTAGTGATATCAAATTCTCCTTTGCGCAGGAATTTAATGCTAATTAGGTGCTCTGGATTTGTGCTATGCACAAAATTCGGGCACTTTTTTTTACCAAAAACGTGTAGTAATGCAGGCTTCAGGTGACTCTGGTATATAAAACTCGGAAACTATTAGTGGTATTAAATTTTCCGTTGTGCAGGAATTTAGTGCTTATTTTGTGCTAATATATGCCGCAAAAACTAAATTTTGTGCCCCGGTAATTTTGGTCAAAAACATGTAATGCTGGCTTCAGGTGACTCTGGTATGTAAATTCGGAAACTATTAGTGGTATTAAATTTTCCTTTGTGCAAGAATTTAGTACTTATTTTGTGCTAATTTATGCTGCAGAACAAAAATTTTGGTCCAAAACATGTAGTAATGCCAGCTTCAGTTGAAGCCACAACTCCGGTATGCGAAACTCAGAAACTATTAGTGATATCAAATTCTCCTTTGCGCAGGAATTTAGTGCTTATTTTGTGCTAATATGTGCCGCAAGAACTAAATTTGGTGCCCGGTAATTTTGGTCAAAAACATATCGTAATGTTGGCTTCAGGTGACTCTGGTATGTGAAACTTGGAAACTATTAGTGGTATTAAATTTTCCGTTGTGCAGGAATTTAGTGCTTATTTTGTGCTAATATATGCCGTGAAAACTAAATTTTGTGCCCGGTAATTTTGGTCAAAAACATGTAGTAATGCTGGCTTCAGGTTAGTCGGCGTCTATGAGCACTTTGGAGGCCCAAAAAAAATATTTCTAATTTTTTGCGGCACCCCCATTCTGTTCGGTTCCCAAGAAAGTAAAAACGTTTTTTTTTTAATTTGTATAAAGTTTCCCATAAGAATGACAAGGAGAAAAAAAAACATTTTTGTACATTTCGTCCAAAACCTGAAAATGTACAATAAAGTATAGGCAATACTTTCATGATCTCATTCCATGCATTAAGGATTTGGCAGAATATTGCCTTAATTATTATTTTTGTTTTCTTCAACAATTTTATTTCGATAGCATATCGCGACTTAAGGGTATGTTATAAATGCTGTGGTCTATTTAATGAACTTGGAGAGTGTACTTTCCTGCTAGTTTTTTTAACAAGTTTCATAGGTTTAGCCTAAATCTTACTTTTTCCAAGTTACTTATTGTTTAAATAATTTATATTTGAATTCAACAATTTATTATCTTATAATATTGCCAACTGGTGGTATTTTCTTAATGCTTTGAGATAATTATTGAACACTGAAAAAAATAGTTGGTTGGAACAACTAATGAAGTCGTAGGGCCAACTACATGAGTTTGTAATATATGCCAATGCTATTTTACTGGTTGGGGCTACTACTTTTATTCGCACGATTGGTAGTAGTTGTCCTCACTACTTTACTTGTTGTCGTGACAACTTTCGATGGTACATACTATTTTCAGGTAGTTGTACTTACTACTTCAATTGGTAAGTCTTACAAATAAACTAGCTGATCGCACTACTCAAAGTAGTAATCCTCACTATTACAATTAGTAAGTTTTACTGTTTAAAATAGTAGTCCTTACTATTAAAATTAGTAAGTTTCACTATTTAAATTAGTATTCATTACTATATTAAAACTAGAAAGTTTTACTATTAAAATTACTGGTTCGTAGACTACTGCGAATGTAGTACTTCTCAATATTGAAATTATAGTAAATTTTACTAAAACATCTCATCAGTGGACACAGGAGGTCCTGATAAGACGTCATGTCAAAATAGACCCACTTGCCCATTGGGATGTTAGTGAAAAACTACTATAATTTTAATATTTAAAAGTACAGACTTGCAGTAGTAAAAAACAGTAATTTTGAGAGTAATAAAATAATTATAAAACTAGAAAGTAATGAAGTGTCGTTTTGTATATTAAATAATAAATATTTAGCAACACTTTCACTCACAAACTAAAAATCTTAAAAATGGAATAACTAAAATTGTAACAATTGTAGTTGTTGCCTTAAATGAGCCTTAACGTAGGGTAAGAAGAGAAATTTGTTTAATTCATTTTTAGTAGGATCGTTTAAACATTTTTTTCAATTTTAATTATCATATTCCCAGAGCCCTAAATGAGCCCTAAATTATTGTATGCAGTGAATTTTCTTCAAAATCATTTTTAGTACGTACAGCAATGTTCGGCTATCTTAACGTTAAGCTAGTGCAAACACTATTTTTTACAAAAAATAATAGAGCCCTAAATTTGGGTATAGGGGCCCAAATTAGCCCTAAATGAGCCTTAAATTATGAAATTGGTTACATCTTTATACCTCAATAGTGTTGTGCCAGCTTAACATACCTAAATTAACTGTCTTCTTAAAAATTCGTCCTTTTGGCTTGAAGATTCAATTATTTGTTTAAAAATGCAAATTATTGTGGTTGAAGCTTTTTTTATTTTTTTGAAAGTTCAACTATTGGGTTGAACTGTTTGGTCTAAAATTAATTTGTTTGCTTGTTGAAAATTCAACTATTTGGTTGAAAAATCATCTTTCTTGGTTAAAAACTCATCTTTTCGGGTTTAAAATGTTTTTGAAAACATTCAACTTTTTAGGTTGAAAACTCTTTCATTGAAAATTCATCTCTTTTGGTAGAAAATGCAACTTTTTTTGGTTGAAAATTCCACTATTTTCTTGAAAATGCAATATATTTCGACCAATATGGTACCTATAAATTAATTTTATTTAAATGAATTTATTCCCCTTTTATCGTGAAAAATCACCTTATGTTTGTGTGTTTTATTTCAGGCGTTTATTAAATGAAAACGAAAAAAAACGTTGACTTAAAGGAGGACGGGGGTGTTTGTATTTCTGAAGTCACTCTGGGGGGTTTGAGCTTTGTGTGATGATCTGTGACGAGGAAGTGAAGGGGTGGAAAAAAGTTTTCAAAATAACGTTCCATAGTTTTTTAACGGCCCCTTACTTGTGGGATTATAAATGTGCTTAAAGTACACTGGAACCTGGATTGAATATAATTCGGGCTTGGTCTGTAATTGGCCTTGAAGCCTTTTCCAGGGCCTCCAAACGTAAACAGCCAGGGCCGTCAGAATCACTTCCTAATATTAGGCAATTTATGCCCGTGAGTACTCGCGCACTGCCCCTTTATCCCACGCTCCTGGTATTTCACGCTTGATCGAACACCCTTCCTTGACCCCGACGGACTCCACTCTAAGCCCGAAAACGCAGCGGCAGCGCTTCTCGGAATTATTAAATCCGAGCTAACTAAATCCAGGTCCCAGTATAATACGTTTATTTGAAAAGATTGACTACTCATTGCAAATTTTACAAATTTTAAACAGCTACTTCTGCAGAGTACAAAAACTTCATAAAAGTTTCCATTTTATTGTTACAGAATGTAGTGTACAGATGAATAATGAAGATGGTAATAATGTTCGTCCACCACCAGAAATGGGTGGGTCTCCTGTGATGTTCGTCCGTCCTCTTCCACCTTCATCAGCCCAAAGTAATCAAATCCGTTCACCATTGCCAAGAAATCATATAGGAATCGAATATAATACCAGAATTCAATATGAAGACAGACAGTCAGATTTTCTGGTACGGTTGAATAATCCTCGAGAGAGGATTCTTGCACAACATTTGTATTCTGAAATACGTGCTAGTCTGCGTTGGCCACTATCACCACCACAACAATCACCATCACAACCATCACCACCAGCACAATGGTTACGACAAAATCACTAGATTTAACGAAAAAAAATATAAATAATATACGAAAATTATGTACTATTCTTTAATAATAACATTGTTAACTGAAAATTACACCTATATCATTTTACTTCAATCCATTTATTTTATTGTGATATAAGTAGATAGACATTGAAAATTAAATCCTATAAAATTGTAATGCTTTCAGGATTTTTAATTTTAATACTTTCAAGTTAGAATATCTCCTTCTTTGATTTTGTTTTCTAACACGGAATTTTCTACATAAAAACATTTTCAAGCTTGTATGAAATTGTAAATGTTCCAGATTTTAAATTCGATTAGCCCAGCCAGCATTTTTTGTTATTGTAGACATTGTCATAAATAACAACGTCAAGCTATTTTTCTCTTATTATTACGCAACTCCTACATTTTATTAATTCGTGATGAGAAATAGAACAATAAAACTACATACTTAGGTAGAAGCATTAGCATGATTAGATTACTTCTTTCGCAAATATTATAACACCACAATCCAATATGCTTATCAAACTCTGGCATTACACTAAAAATAATATGTTAAGCATTGTTATCTATAGGAATATTAATTGGAAATATATATACCATATATGTTATATAATAATATATGTTATATATGTTCGCTTCATATATATCTAAATCTATAAATTATATATTTAAAAATGACTGATTAAAGAGTAAAAAGTCAGTCGCCGATTTATTAGTTATTATTTATAGTAACATCGAGGAGAATAGGGATTGTACTTTTTCCGGACATTCTTATTTCTAACATTTCTAACCTTTTTATTAGAATTGCTTTAAAACATATAAAAATTCTACAAAAAATAAGCCCAAGCGAAGGTATTATACTAATTTCAAATAGAAGATATTTAAAAAAAATGTATAAACTTCAATGTTTTCTTCAAATATTAACATCATCCGAGTTATTCAAAAATTCAATTTTCCTTTGCTAATTTTAAAGATAAATTTCCCATGTGCTTGAATATCAGAACGTTCAAATGAACGAAATTTTTTACTGATGACTTTTGAAACTAGAATTGATGTTTCAACCAAACAAGATGAATTCTCAACGAAACATGTAATGCATAATTTATACTTCAACCAAAAAAGATTTTGATTGCAAATAAAATAATAGTTGAATTCATTCCCAAAAAGATAAATTTTCAATAAAATAGTTGAATCCTCAACAACAACAAAAATTTATTTCTACCAGTTGCATTTTTAACAAAAAAAGATTAAAGTTTTAACAAAAGAGACAAAATTTCATTTTCACAATTCATTCTTTTAATTCCAAACTATATATTTTTTGTAACGAAATAAATTTTTTTATATTAACAAGATTACATTTCTACCAAAAAAGACGACTTCTTAATGCAATAGTTACATTGTCAACCGAATAGAAAAATGTTAGTGAATCTTTAATAATTACAAATAAAATAAATTTTTAACAAAGTAGTTGAATCCTCGACCAAAATAGATTAAATTTCAATAAGTTGCATTTTTCACCAAAATATACGAATTTTCAACAAAATAGTTAAATTCTTAATCAAAACAGATTAATTTTCACATCAAAAAGACGAATTTTCAACAAAATTGTTGATTTTTAATAAAAAACAAAAGAATTTTTAGTCAAGAAGGAAAAAGAACTTAAATCAAACTATTATTTGACAGAAAAATAATTTTGAATACAAAATAAAAATTTCGAATAACTATTTCTTTTTTAATTTTATTTGTTCATTTGTTTTTAAGGCTATATAAATATAATTTTTCTAAGCTTCTTGAGAAAATTTAAAAAGATTTTTTAAGATTTCAGATATTTTGAAAAAGTCTAATTTTTTTACAGGATTGTACCAAATTTGAGAAAAGATTCTAGTCAGTTTAAAAGATATTCAAGTCTTTTAGCAGTTTGGAAGGAATTAAAAATTATTTCATAAATTTCTGTAAATCTTTGAAAGTTTTAAAATATTTTTAATCTCCTCAAAACTTTTGAAATTCGTAAATATCTTTTAAACTGACTCGAAATATTCCTAAAATTTTGAAAAATGTTTCAAAATTAAAAAAATTGCCTTAAATTTCTGTTTTTTTTTCGATTTTTTTTCGAATCTTAAAAAAAGTTTTCTATTTCTTTGAAGCCTTTCAAACTGCTTAAAAAGCTTCAAAATGTTTTTTCGAAATCTTCCAAAACTATTCGAATTTTTCCAAAGTTTTTCCTACAATTAGGGCATAAAATTAGGCATTACTTTGAATGTATTTTATTATTCTATATAAATTTATTTCCCATGGAATTTTGTCAAACTATGACGACAGTTAACAAATTTTTTCTTTGTTTCTACTTGAGATGAAACTTAAAATAGGTCATCCTGATCCTGTAGCAACCCGGAATTAGGTAAAAAAAGCTAAAAGTCGTAATTTGTATCCCAATTTATCACGGGAAATCATAAGGTATTGCTTTAATCTTGAAGTTGGATCAAAGTGATTTGCAGCAGAGTGATACGCATTTGATTAAAATGATCCAGATATAGTATAAGAATTATTTTACAGGTACAAATAAACATCAGGCCTTGGAATCACGTCACTATTTATACTTTTTTACCCTTTTCTTTAACTATGCAACTATTTACATATTTTTTTGAAAAACATGATTTCAAGCTTCTTAGCTAAATTGTCCGAAATAGCATAATAGCTACCTAAAAAATAGAAATTTCAAAAGATTTAAAGGTATTTTAAAAAGTTTTAACCGATTTTAGGGATTTTAAAGAATTTGATAGGGTTGCAAGGCTTTTAGTGTATTCTAAAAGAATCCAAGGGATTTTAGAGAATTTCAAGAAGTTTCATCCGATTTCAGAGGATCACAAAGTTTTGCAAAATTTTGAATATCTTCTAAGAGGTGTTACAAATTTCAAGATAAATTAAGGGATTTCAAAGTATTTCAAGGAATTTGTAGATATTTAACCAGACCTAGTCGAACTGATAGGTTCTCCAAGGACTTCAACGATTTAAAAAATTACAATGCATTTCGAACGATCTGAAAGACTTGTGGTTATTTTACAAGATTCCAAAAATTTTCCATAATTTCGTGAGTCTAGGGAATTTCATAGAATTTCTAGACAATTTTAGGAAGGAAATTGTTTTTAAATTCCTTAATTAATTAAATTTTTGCAAAATTTTAGGAAAATCTTTGGAAAAATTCGAATAGTTTTGGAAGATTTCGAAAAAAAATTTTGAAGCTTTTTAAGAAGTTTGAAAGGCTTCAAGAAAATAGAAATCTTTTCTTAAGATTCCTGGGAAAATTTGTAATGACTTTTTATTTTTTTTAAATTACTTTTTTAAGAAATTAAAAAGATGTCAAAACTTTCATAGGAATTTCATAGAATTTCTAGAGAATTTTAGGAAGTAAATTGTTTTTAAATTTCTTAATTAATTAAATTTTAGCAAAATTTTAGGAAAAACTTTGGAAAAATTCGAATACTTTTGGAAGATTTCGAAAAAAATTTTTGAAGCTTTTTAAGAAGTTTGAAAGGCTTCAAGAAAATAGAAATCTGGTAGAAATTAATTTGTTTGTTTGTTGAGGATTCAACTATTTTATTGAAAATTTATCTTTTTGGGAATGAATTCAACTATTATTTTATTTGCAATCAAAATCTTTTTTGGTTGAAATATCAATTACGTATTACATGTTTCGTTGAGAATTCATCTTCTTTGGTTGAAACATCAATTATTTGCTTGAAAATTAAATTCTTCTGTTGAAATTTTGACTTGACATATCTGAAGTCATCCAAATATTCTGACATTTTCTCAACAATCATAGGAAAATTATGCTTATATAACCTTGAAAACAAATAAACTTGAAAAATAAGTAGTTATTTGAAATTGTTATTTTCTATTAAAAATTATTTTTCACCTAAAAACAAAAAACTACACGAGCGCGTAGCGCGCGATTGCTGATGCTAGTGATGCCAGAGATACTTAGGGCATGTGACACTTATCCGATTCCTAAGTTACCGACATTTTTTTGACCATACCAATTCCATACGAGATGAGATATCAAACTGAAGTTTTGGGAAAATAAGGAACGTTTATGTATCAATAATTTTTTTAAATTGCACTCATTAGGTCCTTCTATTTATTTTGACAAACTTTTAGCTGAATATCTTATTTCGTGTGGAATTGGTATAAACAAAAAATGTCGGTAAAGTAGGAATCGGATAAGTGTCACATGTCCTTGAATGGAAGATTTAAATTTACTGCCTCAGGATTTACTGCAATGAGTAGTGGTAGTAGGCCGGTTCTGGATAGATTAGTGTTAGTGCATATCCGTGTGAGGATGAGTTTGTATTTCTGTGTAAGTGTGATTGCGTATGGAGAGGGATGATGTGTCATGTTTTGCTTACCTCATAAGAAAATACCAAAGAGGTGAGTCATAGTATCACCCTTTGATATGAGCCGTGAATAAAGATTACCCCCCCCCCCTGTTTCATATGCCATATTTTATAGGTACTAAGGAATTTAATATAAAAACAATGGTATCAAGTTATATAGAATTATAAGAATTGTGTTCAAAATGGTGTCATGTTACATGTATTACCGAGAAAAATATCACCCTTTGATATGAGCTGTAAAAGAAAGAGACCCCCGTTTCCTATGTGATATTTTATAGGTATTAAGGAATTTAATATAAAAACAATCGTATCAAGTTACATAGAATTCAGAGAATTATTTTCAAAAATGGTGTCATGTTACATGTATTACTGAGAAAATGACGCAATGTTACATGCTTTTTATGCAAGTTCGAACAAGTTTCGCTTGTACACGTCACGCAAATCGCGGAAGTCGGAGATATGCGTCTCATATTCAAGCCCATCATCCCTTTAACCAATGCCGCTTATGTGATATTATAACTGTACCAGGAATTTTCAACATAAACAAAGATGTCATATTACATTACAGTCGTAAGGAGAGAACCGTTTTTATCATGTACAATTCTGAAAAATTACGATTAATACCTTATAAAGAATGCATAAACAATAACAATATCAGAGCTATATAAGCCCCGCACAGCCCTTATAGAGGAGTCACGTTAGACGTTAAAAAATGAAAAAGCTCAGAACCCGGCAGCTTTCCACCGATTTTGATGAGACCTTTTGGATTGTATTGCTAAATATGTCTAGTAAAATGTTAAACAAAAGAAATGTGTACGCTAATTCGAAAATCCATTTTTTTTCTTCAAAAATTTCTAAAAAATCGATGAAAAACTTGAATAAATTGAATAAATTAAGGCCTAGAGCAACGAAAACACTGTGTATATGTATAATCGGGTTGCTCATTATGAATTTGAGATAAAAAAAATTAAATTTGACCGACCACAAGTTTTTAACATTTATAAACTTAAAAAAAATCATAATAAATGATTAATATTTGGCATGCATATTCCTGAAGGCATAAGAAGTTAACGAAAAATAATTTTCACCCAGGATGAAGGGTGAAAACGCCCCTAACTCGTGGAAAACATCCCCAAAAAATGGTTTTTGATGATTATTTTGGAAAAGGTGCATCGGTAAGAAATAAATTTTTGCAGACAACTTGTACAGAGAATATGCATAAAAAATCATAATATTCACTTTTCCTTTGTCAATCATATTTTCCGAGATATTCACCCTGGGAGTAGGGGGTGAGTTGTGCCGCGCGAATCGTACATTCCTTTCGTAGCTCATATATCCACCCAGAAAAAGATTTGGTTGAATGAACAAAATTTTGGTTGAATCAACTTTAGAATATGGTTATTATATGAACAACAAAATATTTGGTTGACCCAAGAAATTTTTGTTTAGTTAGTAAAATTTGGTTCCTTGTACCATATGTTTTGGTTGATACAAGCAAATATTTTGGTTGGTCCAAGTAAAACTTTTAGTAATTCCAAGTAAATATTTTGCTCGATCCAAGAGAATATTTTAGTTTTTTCAAATGAGTGTTTTTGCTGGTCCAAGGAAGGAGTTTGGTTTATTTAATCAAAACTTGTAGTTCATCTCACCATAAGCGACCCAGCTCAATGTACTCTCTACATTTGAAATAGTGAATTTCACTATTTCATAGTGAATGTTCACTCTTTAAATTTAAAAAATGTGGGTCACTATGAAATAGTGAAATTCACTACTTCAACTAGTGGTTTTACGGTTTCACTGATTCAATTAGAAGATTTTACTAATCCGAAAAGTGGATTCCACTAATCATTCTTCACTAATTGAGTGCTAGTGAAAATTGCACTATGACATTAGTGAATTTCCCTATTTTAATAGTGGCTTACCATGTAAATGGCTAAGGCTAACCATCTTTTGTGAGTTATTTACTGGTTTACTAAACTACTAAATATCACATGACTAAAAAATTCCACAGCAAGCCATTTGTATTGTAAATTGTGCGGGATTCTTTGTCCATTTGATTTAAAAAATCGTTCAGTTTAAAAAAAATAAAAAACCTAATCACGCAATCGTAGACACGCAAAGATTCAATTCGTAATCTTATGTATTTTTCAAACAATCACTTAATCCCAATCGATTCTGTTTCCGCACTTATTTTGATAAGGTTCACCAAGATGCAAACACTCTTATGTTTTTTTCGTGCCGCTACGAACTCTCGAAGGTGGCTGTCATGCTGAATTGGAATACGCGATCTTACCAAGTTCGCAAGCGTCCGTTACTTTTAAGATGCTTTCAACAAAATATTTTGGCTGAATCGACCAAATATTTTTCTTAATTCTAGTAAAATTCTCTCTTAGATTATTTCGTAGATCCAACAAGAAATTTTGTAAAGTCAATAAAATATTTTCTAAAATCAACAAAACGATTCAACCAAAAACTTTGATTAATTGAATCAAACGAATTTGGACAGCTAAACGAAAATGTTGTTCATTTAACCAAAATATTTTCTGAAATCAACCAAACGCGGCCAACAAAATCATTTTGTTGAATGAAGAAACTTTTTTTTCCGAGTGTCAAAATGAGGTCGTTTCTGGAGACTCACGTACATTAAATTTCATGTACAGTGTGCATTGAAGTTCAAAGACGATAATTTTAAAGTATGTTCGTTTTAGCTTCCACACCAATAATTAATTTCAGTTGTAAAAAATGGTACAATTCACCTAGGATTTCCCTTTGATCAAGTTTTATAACTTTGCAGGTGAAATATTTATCCTGAATTCCTTTTAAAGGTCTATAATTAAATACATATGAAGTAACTTATAGGTTAGGTCGAGATTTTAAATTCTATCTATATTATTCTGTAGAATTTATCATTTGAAATATCTGTGTATTATAATATGGTAAAAACTACACAATTTATGTATGAAAGTAAACTAAAAACACTATTTTGACATATAAAAATAGAATAAAGTGGATTTTCATAAATAAATTTTCATTTCCAAATGCATGAAAATCACTTCAAGTTACGAGTACGTGGAATTTAAGTTAAGTTTGTAATTTAAAACTGCTTGAATTTTCAAGAATTTTTTAACAGTACTGCAACGGTTTTATTTTGATCATCTTTAAGCATATGCATAGATTTGTAGAAAGCATGAGAGATTCAGTGCTTAAAAATTCTCAATCTGAATGGCGTGAATACTTTAATTTTTCAAGAGTTGATTGTTAAAAAAGACTTCATTTCCGAGCTAAATAACATAAATTTTCGTTCAATGTGAAAGAAAATTCTACTACCCAGTATTTGTGAAATTTTATCGTCTCTCTCTCTCTGTCTATCTGTCTTTCTCTCTCACATCATACTACATTATTTCAGATATTGCAAGTCTTTTGAAATCTGTTTTGTAGTCAAGTAATTTCAGTAAGATTACTGTTATCAAGCTTTATAGAGCTATATTTTTTCCATTAAAATTGATATATTTTAAAATATTTAAAATAAAGCTGAATAATTGTTGAAGTAACACCGTATGATAGGTCATGCATGTATACTCAGGGATTCAGCCTCATATGTAGATGCTTATAGACGAGTAGAACACTTCTGGCGTCGAATTTCATATGTAAAAGACAGATAAGAAAATTTTTTTAAAACATTGATGACGCGAAACCTAGAGGCTGCTTGCAATGAATGCCTTCCCAGCATTATTAACTAAAAGTTATTCACTAACTTAACAGATTTTTTCTGCAACTCTTCCGTTATTTAAATAATATCAAGAATTTTATGCCTGCTTATGAATTATGCCTTTTATATGCTTTCTAACTGAAATTATTTAAGTTTAAGAAAAATTGATTTTTAGTCTTCCTCTAATATAGACAAATACACGAAATACTGTCGATATCATATAACATATGCGAGTTGCAGAAAAAATTTTTAAATAAAGATAAGTTTGGGATTTGAGATGTGGGTAACATTCAAAATTTGGAAAGTCATACTAGATTAACTCAAAAATAAAAATGAATCACTAGATATTAATTTGATTTCTAAAATTCAATATAAGTTTGAAATTTCGCAACTATATCGAAAACACCCGGAAATGCCATCAACAGCTATAAGAACTTTTCAAATGAATGCTTTGTACATATATTACATTTTAGTTTCAAAGCAATCTAATTTAATAATGCCGACTAACGTACTGAAGATCTTAGAAGTCTGCTATTTGTATGAGCTACAAGTATTCAAGTTAATAAAGTTCAATAAGGAGGAGGAGGAGGAGGAGGAGATATTGAAAGATTATAAACCCTAAATGAACGGTTAGAATCGTAAATCATGTGTCGAGCCTCCTCATTATTTTAAAATAACTAATATAATTCCAGGTGGGTGCAGTGAATAAATACACATATGTAAATTTTAAGAAATTAGATTTATTTAACATACACATACATACATTGATTAGCAGTTCGAACTCGAAAGTTCATTGCCTC